>VXBJ01006944.1:121898-148485 GCA_013400055.1 Nycticryphes semicollaris
GCCGCCGCCGCCCCGCGCCGCCGCCGCGTGGGGGAGAGCCGCCCACGGCACGGAGCCGAGCGGCACGGAGCGGCACGGAGCGGCTGGCTTGGCACGGCATGGCATGGCACAGCTCGGATGGCATAGCATGGCACAGCTCAGCTGGCATGACATGGCTCGGATGGCATGTCATGGCTTGACATGGCACGGCACGGCACAGCTCAGCTGGCATGGCATGGCATGGCACGGGAGATAGCATGACATGGCACAGCTTGGAAGGCATGGCATGGCTCAGATGGCATGGTATGGCACAGCATGGCACAGCTCAGATGGCATGACATGGCTTAGTATGACGTAGCATGGCATAGCACAGCTCGGATGGCATGGTGTGGCCAAGATGTGTGTGACATAGCACAGCTGGGCATGGCATGGGTCAGCTGGCATGGCACAGCACAGCATGGCATGGCACAGCATAGCTCAGATGGCATTACATGGCTCAGATGGCATGGCTTGTCATGGCACGGCACAGTGGCACAGCATGGTATTGCCTGGCTGGCAGAACATGGTGTGGCACAGCTTGGCTGCCATGGCACAGCACGGTGCTGCTAGCACACCTTGGCATGGCATGGCACAGCTTGGCTGCTGTGGCTCTGCTGGAATAGCTTAGAGTGGCACAGCACGGCTCAGGTGGTATGGCACAGCTCAGCTGTCACACCACGGCATGGCACCGCTGGCATGGCTTCGGTAAGATCAGCCTGGCACGGCTTAGCTCAGCTCAGCACCTTTTGGCAATGGCTCCTGCACCAAAACCTGTACCTGGTGCCCCTCTCCCAGCTGCCCCCTGCACCAATCCCAGTGGCACACAAGGAGTGGGTGGGAGGGGGCTGCAGCAGACTTGTGTAGGGCAGAGCAAGCCCCCCTCCACCCCCATTCCTGCAGAGGCAGCTCCATGTCTCTGCTGGCCCCATATGCAAACTGGGGAGGCACTGGTGGGACAGTAGCGTCACCCAGACCTGAAGGGCCAACGTAGGTTACACACAGACTCTGTAATTTTTACAGGTGTTGTGCTCACCAGCGTTTAAACGACCTGAAGAGCAGCAGCGGTTGGTATCTCGCAGCAGCGGTTGGTATCTCGCAGCGTTTTGTGTTCTTGGGGCGGTGACCCCTCACCATCAGCAAACACAGAGCCACCAGGGAGGTGTCCAGGGCACCAGGGAGATCCCAGCCTGGGTCCCCCAGTTCCCCTCCACAACACTCTTTCTTTCAGGGGTTTTCTGCTTTCTTGAGTTCGCAGAGTCTTAAAAATTTGCCAGTGACAGTGCAGACCACTGTATAACTAATTAACATTCCTGACAATTAACTTCCTATTTCTAGTTACCTTTTCCAGACATCTTTGAATTGCATTCACAGAACCCGGGGGCTCCACAGCTGAGGGGGGTAAAAACCACCGTCCCAGTGAGATCTTTCCAGGAGGAGCCCAAGCACATGGATAAATCTTGGAGTTTTACCTCATCACCAGGGGTCCTGATGGGTTGTGAAGCTGCTCTGCTGGCTCCCAGGGCTTCAGCTGGGAGCTGGTGGGAGAACGGGGGCTCAGGGAGAGATGTCCAAAAGCAGAGGGATGTGGGGTCATGGGCAATAGTTGTGGGGGCCGGGCTGGGGTGGGCGCTGAGGACCCTTGGCCTGGAGAAGAGCGGTGTGGTGGCTTTGGGAGAGGAAGGAGAGGAGCTGGATGGATGCTCTACCTGCACCCTGCATCTGTCTGCTGAGCTGGGTACCGACACGTGAAGGGATGAGGTTTAGTGCACTGGGGTGGTGTCATCCCTGTGCTGCTAAAAATCAAGGCTTACGCAGAAAAAGTGCCCCATCAAGAGCTCGCTGACCCTGTCCCTCTGCCCAGCAGCAGGATGTGTGACATTTTTGTGTTTTCTTTCCTGTTCCTCTGGCTGAAGCTCATCCTCACCCTACAGCAGGCTGCTCAGCCGATGCTTGTGGCAGAGCCAGGGCTGGTGGGGAGGACTCAGCTTTCCCAGGGCTGGGTGCCTGCTCCGGCCAGCGCCGCAGCACGGACCCACCTCAGTCCCTCCTGCCTCCCCAGAGAGGGAGAGCGGAGAGAGAGGAGAGGGGCAGACACCTCTAATTAATCATACTAACTCCTGACAGGTGCTGTATGCTCCAACAGTACTGCTGTTATTAAGTTCATACGACCACCCCTCACCAAGCCCCTCTGCTCCGGGTTCTGGGAAAAAAAGGCTTTGCTGGATTTCCCCAGCGAGCGCCGGCATCGCCCCGGAGCAGCCCAACGCTGAGTCCTGCTTCTCCAGCCACTATCAATCACACCCGTGGCCAGACCTGTCAATTTTCCTTTTTTGTGAGCCTTTTTTCTACTTTTTTTTTTTTCTTCTCCCCTCTCCCGAAGCTGACCGCAAGATTGATTCAATCCGGGCAGCGGGGATGGAAGCGGAGAGGCGCTGCCTTTCAAAGGAGCCATTCAAGTAGGGAGGAAATAGAAAAAAGATCTTTCCTCAAAGTCACTCCAGTCAGACGCCAACAACAACACGGCCTTAACAAAGTAACATGAAATAAGGTGGGACAAGTGCGTGAGGGCAGCGGCGGATGCTGAAGCAGAGGGAGGGCACGAAGCAGTGATACGCCCAGGGCTGCATTTAATCATCCGCCCCCCTGCCCAAGCTGGGATCTTTCCAAAGGCTTCATCCTACTCCATCCTGGATTCAGCTTAAAACTCCATCGAAGGGCTGTCATGGGTACTGACGATGCCTGATCAGCGCCCTCAGCCTCCCTGGTTACTCTGTGTGGGTCCTGTTCTTGCTGAGGGGAATGACAACCAGAGGGAGAGAGAAAAATCAAACTGCCCTGTTTCGTGTTCAGTTCTGCCCCCCAACAGGTCACCCTCTGCTCAGAGACTGCCTGCCACGAAGGCCACTTGAATAAAGCAATCCAGACCACTTGCCAAATAAAAATAACACAGGCACGGGCTGAAAAGCAAAATATTTAGAATAAAAGTAAAGCCAAAGAAGACAAAAAGCCTCCACAAGCGCTTTCAGAAATGACTGATGATGTTTTTGCTCCCTAATCAGGGCTTGCCCCACCTGGGCTGCTTTTACCAAGGTTTTATTTTCCCAAGGACATATCCCCAGCGCAGAGCCCTAACTGCACCGGTGGCCTCGGACACTTTCGCAGCCCACAGAGCACGGCTGTGGAAGGGGGAATTGTGTTTTAATTTAGGTTTGAGGTCTCTCAGCAGCGTGGGGTGACTCCGGGGCAGAGATTTTGGGTGACACACACCCCGGGATGACCCCTCGTCCTTTCCCGGCCTCATCCCACCAGTTCTGGGTGCTGTAGAACGGTGCTTTCCAGAGGAAGGCACACAGGATCCACCAGGTACTTTTAAAGAGTGAGGAAAAAAAAATCATCCAAGTAGGAAATGAGTGATGTGCAGGGTCTGCTGGAAACCCCCTCAGTCCCAGCCCTGCCTGCAGCAGGACGCCTGCTCCTCACGATGGATCAGACACCAGCCCCGACTTCTAGGAAATTGCTTTCTGAGGCAGTTGTTCTACAAACCATGGCATTAAATACATAAATATTCCACTGCATCAAAAGCTTTTCCCAGGGAGTCAAGTGTATTCCTTTACCTGCCTGTGTCAGCAGCCACTAACAGCATGGGAACGTACCTGTGGAGGACACATTTTTGAGCCCTCTGTGCTTTTATTCTCTATTTTTGCTCTGGAAAAATCCTCTCCAGTTTTGCAGCACGTTCTCGTGTTTCCAACAAGTGGGAGGTTGCTCTTAATTGTTGTTGTTTTCCGTTCGGTGGCACAGACAGACAGCAGCCCTGGGCACCCCACGTGCCAGCAGAGCGGGCAGGGAGTGATGGAGAAGGGGGAGAAGCATCCGAGCCCTGCAGCCTGCACAGAAAACTGCAGAGGGATAAGAAAGGATGTGAATTTAAATCACTGTAACTCTTCCAGCATCTCTCTCTGTGCTCTGCTCTTAATAAACGCCTTTCCAGTACCATCGCTGCTGCTGGATGTGGTTTAAGGGAAACTGGGAAAATGCTCCTTGTCTGGTAAAGAGAGGCTGGCTGGGATGCGGGGAGCACAGCAAGGGGACATTTGCTGGGCCACAGATGTCCCAGCTCAGGAGGGGGCGAGGGGGACTCGGGGGCCAGCTCCAGCCATGGCCACAGGGGTGAGGGTCAAGATGCTCCTGAAAAACTGAGTGTTTATTTGTGCAGGGGTGGTTGCTGGATATTGCTGGTTTATGGGCAAAACATGAAGATGATTCTATTCTATTCTATGATTCTATCTCCTCTTGGGCACCCTGGAAAGGAGGCAGCGGCCACCACGGCCCCTCCAGCCACCTCAGTGGAAGCCCAAAGCGTCAGAGTCAGCGTTTTCCCTGCCCCTCTCTCCTCTCCCCATCCCACCTCTCCCAGCGCCGCGCCGGCTCAGGCCTCGCTTTTAGCTGCAGAACAAGTGCATAAAAATGATCTTATTTATTACAGGAGACATGTTTTAAAACAACTGACAAAATTGCAAGATGTAAAACGACAAGCAAGTGCTTTTTCTTTTTTAAACCCATATAGACTTCTGGCAATGATAAAAATAGTGTTTTCTTTTTTAAAGTTGGAATTAATCTTTCTTTCCAAAGCAATCGTGTAGCAGGAAAAGCAGGAAGACACTTAGATATTAACTGATACTCACTGGGTGATGGTTACTTATTGAATAGCTGGGCAGCTCGCTTTCCTCTGCAGAGCCATTAACATTAAAGAACACCGTGAACATTAAAGAAAAAAAAAAAAGGTGAGGGTTGGGGCTTTTTTTTTTTTCTCCCTCTCCCCTACTCCCTTGATGTGTGACTAACAGCTGTTTTTCTGTGTGACAAATCAGTGGGGTCTTCCTGTTGTTGATGTAATGAAGCTGTTTCCTGGTGTGAAATTCTCCGGGATAAATTGCAGGATGGGGAGGGGGGTGGGTGGGTAGGAGGGAGGAGAACATCCCACACTTATCAAAGGGGACCAAAGCTCCGCTCTCCTCCTGGTGGGGCCGGGCAGTGGATCAGAACAGGCAGTGGGGCTGGTGTCAGGTCATGGAGGCTTTACTTAAGGCCTCTTTTTCTCTTTTTTTTTTGCTTGTTTATTTCTAAGTTTTCTGCAGAGTGATGGTCTTTGCAATGTTAGAAGGACAGTTTGGTGTTTTTTCCCTAAAAAGTCATTCTTATTTCACACCATAGCACTGCAGAGAGCTATATAGAGCTCATGTGCCTCAGTTTCCCCACCTGTGAAATGGGAGGGTGACAGCAACCCTCGATGTCCCTTGTCACTGCCACCCCCAACAGCGCTGGGGGACATGGGTTTTTCCCACGGCTGGCACCAGCTCAAGCACTTTTGGGGGATCTGTCTTGGGGGGTTCATTTAGTCCTCAGACAACCAAAAAAAAAAAAAATAAATCACTTTTACCTCTGTTTTTCTTTTTTGTTTTGCCAGTATTAGGTAATTAAACTATGCAAATTAAACTAACTTAATTTCTGTAATATCGGGACCGGAGCCTCAAACCATTTGGTGTAGCTCCTCTGGCACGTACGTTACATAAAATGTTTGGAGCAGCTCTAATAAAAATGAAAAAGGCTGTAAATCAAGTTTAATTTATTCATTTTCTGTATGGTATGAAAGCATGCCAAAATCAGATTATTTATGAGCCCTTCATAACAATAGGCATTTTTATTGGTTGCAAATGACAAAAGGGGTTCTCAGAGGGATTTTTTTCTTCTTTTAAATTTTTCGAATGCCTTTTCAGAAACATTTATTTTTTTGGACTCTATGATCTCAAAGACAAATATTTAATCATTGATACAGTAAAAATAATTTATATTTAGACGCTGAGAAACACATCAGATTTTAAAACATAAATATACAGAGCTAATCCAGCCCAAAGGCTCAGGCGAGCGCTACACCACAGGTTAGAGAAAAGAGCTGTGATTTATACCCACTTCCTTAAATTTCCCATTAAGAGTATAATCTCCCATAAGCCTTTCACAAAACGTCTGAGCCACTCAGGGGCAGGGGGGTCCTTCACTTTTCCAGGCCTGCTTGGTGGGCTGGTGGGTGCACACGTGCTCTGCACACATGTTCACATGTGTATGCCCAGGGACTGGCCTCACGGTGACTTTCTTTTCTCATTCAGGGCTAATTCAGAAAAAAAAATATCTCTCTGGGTGGGTGAGTGAGTCCCTGCAGGGAGCAATCTGCCAGGTGAGGCAGCTCAGCCCCCCCAAGACACACAGAGTCACTGATAAACCAACTGTGGATTGGCTCTCCCTCCTCCTTTTCAGCCCAGTTAAACCATTTTTTTGTCCATTATCTGGCCCAGCTGGACCCAGGGGTGGGTTTGGTGATGGGAATGTGCCACACACCCAGAGTGGACAGGAGCGATGATAAAAACTCACTTACCACTGGGACCATCCTGGGATGCTCTTGTCTGTGCCGTGGTGGTCCCATCCGAGGTGTGCTGTGATGGGGAGAAGGTGCTGGGATCCTGCTGGCTCTGGGGAGGGGTGTAAGGTGCGATGCTGGTACCCACGGGTGCACGCTGGCCCCCAGACCCACCCCAAACCCATGGCACCCCAGAGGGCAACTTCCCTCCTCACCTTTGGGAGGTGAATGAGCCAGAGCAACCCCAGGACCTGAGTTCTGGGGGCAGAGTCAGGGAGTCAGGCTTGGGGGGGGAGAGGGCAGGACCCATGGGGAAGAAGGGCATCCCTAGGGACCACCTCTATGATGGGGACACTGTCAGGGAGAGTGCCATGGGGAAGTGCAGCATCTTGGGCATCGTGGCCAACAGCCACCAGGCAGCAGGGACAGGCAGGGGACCCCAAAACACCTCACAGAGGCAGACAAAAGCCTGGCTGGGCTGTGCAGGGCAGGGGGCGGGTTGGCTTTGCCAGAGGGCTCTGGGTAAGTGTGATGGGAGAGGGCAGAGAGACACCCCCTCCTGCAAGAGCAGGGGCTTTTTCTGTGCCTGGCCTGGCCAATCCTGAGAAAAAGAAAGAAAAAAAAAAAAAAGAAAGAAAACAACCAGAAACAAGAAGAGAAAAAGAGGGAACCCCCTCCCCAGGAGAATTAGCATCCAGGATCTGTCAGTCACTGGGAGCTTTTGGTAAAAGGGGCCCCTTGTCAACCTCTGCCTTTGATGTGACTGGGACGGAGGTGCTCAATTAAAAGCCTATCAGTCTGTAAGTAAATCAACGCCTATCAGGCTTGTCACATCAAACAAACGATTATTGCACGAACCCGCCCACCCCATTAATCTGGCTGTTCCTTCTTGACAGCTCAGGGTCAGGGCACTGTAAATCCTGCACTGGATTGCAGCCACCTGGAGCAGGATTAAAGCAGCCCCACAGTATGTGCTGCTGCACCCAATTACTCCCCAGCAGCTGCGGCGAGGGGTACCCATGGCCCCGGCAGACGTGGGGTGCCCAGCGTGGGGCTGGGGTCCCCACGGGAGCTGAGCTTTGCCAGGTCACGGCCACCAGGATGGGCATGTGGCCATGGCCAATGTTGGTTTGTGTTGGCACCAGTGGATGCTCAGCACCCGGGTTGTGGGCTCTTGGCACCCTCTGGCTGCCAAGACAAGGTGGGAGCAGCTTCAACGATGGCTCTTGGTGACTTGGGGAAGTTATTGTGGGTAGGGACAGTCACACCACAGCCCACGTTGAGGGTGGATGGCCGTGGTGGCCTTAGCGGACACATTGAAGCCTGTGGCCATGGGCAGGGATTGACCTTGGGGACCTCTCAGCCAAAGGAGCCAATGAGTCCTTGTACCCATCCACCCACCCAACAGACCTGGAAAAGGGAACAAAAAAGCACCTCGCGTGGCTCAGACGTTTTGTGAAAGACCCGTGGGAGGTTATATACTCTTGATGGGAAATTTAAGGGATACAAATCACAGCTCTTTTCTCCAACCTGGGGTGTCGTGTTCACCTGAGCCTTTGGGTGCAAATTAGCATCAGTCGTCCCCAGGGACACCGGGGTTGTCCCATCAAGTCACTTGAGGTGAAGGCAACCGGGAAGCAACTGGGGTTTCAGAGCGAGCGGCTGGGCTGTGGGGAGGAGGCTGCTGGAGCCCAGGAATGGGCAGAAGGCGGCCAGCGCTGCCGCCTCCCGAGAACAAGCCACTCTATTCAAGGGAAGGCAGAAGCCAAACTTTCTTGAAAAGCCTCTGTGCTGCAGCAGGAGCAGCCTCGGGGCAGCCTGAGCTTGTGATTCCCGTGCACAGAGGCAGGGGCTGTTTTAATAAAGGGAAAAGTGAAATCTTGGATCACATGAAGGCAAGGACAGGGAGTGGGGGGAGGCCCAGGGGGACTGCAGGTTGGGTTCTGGGAAGGAGCTCGATGCCCCTGTCCCGCCAAGGGCTCTGATGTCCCCATGTCCTAACATTGCCCTGATGGAAGGAAAGGTGGAGGGGTCTGCTCCACATGCAGGGTCCTGGACCAGCAGAGCATCCCCAGGCGGCTGGCGAGGAGAGGTCGGACCCTGCAGCAGGACCCTGGGCCTGGAGGGATCTCTCTCCCCTCTGCTGTCCAGGCCTATTATTAGCATTTTCCCTCTCCTGTGGAGCCTGGCGCCTCGTCACGCAGCTTTGGCTCACTCTCACGGCAAGGAGCCATCAGCCAGGGCTGCCCTGCCTGTGCAGAGGACAGACGTCAGCTCTGAGGGCTCCAAGAGCCCCACGGCAAGCGTGGCCAGCTGGGCACCGCGCTGCAGACGGGGTTCCCACTGACTCTTGGACTCTTGGACACCTACTCATCCCACAGCGATGGGCTGGGCTTTGGGGGGCACCCCTTAGTGGGCAGCATTGCTTTGATATGTTGGGTGCCACCAGGGCAGCACGCCCAGGGCTGCCCTCCCTGCCTCAGTTTCCCCAGTTGCCACAGGGGTGGGGGTGGGCATTTGCTGCCCTCAGCTACTGGGGTTGCTGCAGCCCCATCACGCCGGGATTGGGGTGTCCTGTGTGGGGCTGCGACCCCAGCGCTCCTAAAAGTAGCTCATTTCAGGTGGAGGCACAGGTTTTACGTGGCCCAGCGAATCCCACCTCCACGGCCCTGGTGCACCCACCCATGGTAGGAGGGGGGAGCTGGGCAGACGGGACCCGGGCGAGCAGAGGTGACACCAAATAGGAGACAGACTCTCTGCTGTGCCATGCTCCCTACGACACCAAATCTTTAGCCGATAAGGGGTGTCACCTCCCTGTGGACAGCCGTCACCCCGCACTCCTGCCCGGCGCCCTCGCCTCTCCCACGCACATCAAGTGACACCTGCTCACCCTGGAGGATAAGCATCGGGGTAGGAGATGCTGGTGCTGGTGGGGAAGGGGGAAAAAGACCCCCTTGCTGTCACCTACTGCTCCCCACTGGGTGTGTTTTGTGGGGGGAGAAGCACCAGGGGTGCACGACCAGAGGATCTGGCCCCACGGAGTTTATCTCCCACACATGATCAATGCCGAGTTTAAGTAAGGTTTATTGGTATCTGTAATTTAACATGACATATTTCTAACACGAATTACTCTGAGATCATCGTGTGCATAAAATATGACAGGAATCTTTTAAGTGCAAGCATAGTTCTCAGTTAATTTAATAACTGAGATGGAAAATGGAATAGCATTAAATTTAATATTTTACATAATGCTCCTACACTTCCTTCACTTGCTGCTGGCATCATTTGTTTTCCCTTCTTCCTCATTTACAGCCTGCTCAGCCCAAATTGTCCCGGAGCACTGCCTTCCCAGACAGGCAGGAGGGTGCTGCCCCCTCAAAGGGCTGCAACGAGCCCCCCAGGGCAGCCAGAGCCGCCCCCACCTCTCCCCCATCTGTGGGTGCCTGTGGGGTGCGCAGCCAGCAACCCCCCCATCCCGGTGGTCTGAGTCCCACAGCTGAGCTCCTTTGGTCGCCTGTTATTGCTCCTTCCCCAGGGTCTGAGCAGAACGACCTGTTTCATATGCCCCATGCTGAATAAACTTGCTTTTTATGAAGAAAGCATTTTCCAAGCAGAGCGTCTGGCACCTGGCCCCAGGTACCCAGGCACCTCCAGGGATCCTCTTCCAAGCTCTTCCCACTCCCCTTCCCTCCGCTCCCTGCAGGCAGCCAGCACAGCAAAGCCCTGCCTGCACGGGGAAATGGCTTTAAACCAGAAGAGGGAAGATTTAGAAGAGGTGTTTTACAATGAGGATGGTGAGACACTGGCCTGGGCTGCCCAGAGAGGTGGTGGATGCCCCATCCCTTGAAACATTCCACATCCAGCTGGACGGGGCTCTGAGCAACCTGCCCGAGCTGAAGGTGTCCCTGTTTATGGCAGGGGGTTGGACTAGATGGCCTCAAAAGGCCCCTTCCAACCCAAACCATTCTATGATTCTATGATTTTAAGATAAAAGCAGGCCTTGCCACAAAACAGTGTTGCTTTGAAGGTGGTGGGGCAGATGCACGTGAGGGACCTGCCAGACCGTCTGGGACCGGGCAGGACAGAGGTGGGGGCTCCCTGGTATGGGATGTGCTGGGCAAACACCCTGCCACCCCCTAGGTGCTGTGACTGGAGGCAGACAAGGGGTTAATTCAAACCCCGCAGGCTAATTTACCCGCTGCTCAGAGGAGAGGAGGACCAGATATAATTGCCAGTCAAGCAAAGCCCACTTGACCCAGCGCGGGGTCTTGCTACCTCCCCTCACCCCCCCCCCTGCCCTTTGCCCGCCTGCTGCCCCTTGCCCTGGCACGGCTGGTGGCAGAAAATCACAGCTGACCCATTTTTTTGAAGGAAATCACCCAACAGCTGTGCCCGGGCTCCCCATCCTATCCATGCCAGGACCCGGAGCATCCATGGTGGGACTGATCCCTCTGGGGGAGGATGAGGAGTGGGGTGGGGGGAGTTGAAGCTGGGGCAGTGACAGAGGGCTGATGCCACGTTTTGTGCTCCCTGAGGGGATTTGGGAGTGTGGAGATGCCATTGAGCCGCAGGAGGGATGGATCCAGCTTGTAGCCTTGTCCCTTCCTATCCAGCCTCCGGCGCCTGATTTAAGGGGCTCCGGTAACGTCTGCGCTGCCGTGAACAAGGTGTTAACACCGAGCTGCCGGGGTTATGGCTGCGAAGGAGCTGGCAGGGCCCAGGGCAGGATGGGGATGGGTCCCGCCAGCCCTCTCTGCTCCGGTTCAAAGGGTTCCCGGGGGCTGCGATGAAAGGAGGGCTGCTGGAGGGATTACAGCAGGGAGGGGAGGCCGGCGCTGCTGGGAAGGCAGCGGGCTCTTTATCGGAGAGTAGCAGAGCCTGACAGCGCCGTAACTCTCTCTTCTTAAGGAGATGAGCTTGCAATAAACCAAGGAGCGCATTAGAGGTAACGAGACAAAATGGCAGGGTTTTGAAAGCCCAGCAGAAGCAATAATCCAGGCTGGAACAGAGCGAGCACTCAGCTTACCTCTGCCTCTTGGAAAGGCTGCCGTGTTTTTGCAGCGCTGCCAGAACAGTTCTTTACTGTAACTTGGAAAGTCTCGGACACGGGTTTCAACACCTCGCTCTCACACCACATAATGCAAAAGTTAATTCTACTTTCAGGCTGATGTCAACATTCCTCTTTATTGCCACGGCGAAATGTGAAGACTACATTAATTTGCATTTGCTGTGTGCAAGTAACGCGTTCCAGATAATCGCCGTAACTCCTCAAAGGTATAGACGAGAATTTCCTGGATAATGTGCTGGATGGAAAAAGCCGATGGGATCCAGGAGAAGGAAACAGCATTGTGTGTTTTCATAACTCCACCTGGAAGCAGCACGGCCCAAGAATGGGGGCTGCGGCGCTGGAGAACTCGGCTGGGCTGGCTCAGCCTTGCCATGGGGAGGGCGAATCTGTGGGGCTGGGAGGGACACAGGCCTTCATTGGGGGAGCATCTCCCAGGGGTCAGCAGGGGCAGGGTGTGAGAAGTGACCACAGAAAGTGGTGGAAAGGGGTATTCTCCTCCCATACCTCTTATATCACCAGGCAGCCACTTCTTCCTGAAAGAAACACCCCACCGCCTACTGGAAGCAAAACAATTATGACTTTAAGCCACGTGCTGAAAACACAAGAGTCTCTGAGACGGTAACGACCCTTTGTCTGTGGAGCTGACAAATATATGGAGCCCAGGGTGTCTGCACGAAACTCACCTCCTGCCCCATGGAAAATCATCTGGCCTGAGCTCGGAGCATCCTCCCGCGCGCAGGCACTTCCCATCGGCCCGGGGAATGGATTTTCCATCTTCCCTGATACATCGTGCGCCCCAGAGGATGGCAATGATTGCAGGTGGCAGCTAAAGGCTTCCAAGAGGCTTTGCAAGCTGGTAGCTGGACTCTGGGAAGCTCATCCCGAAAGTGGGGGACTCAGTGGGAGGAGATGGGGGGCACCCATCCTATACCCCGTCCCCGTGGCCGCGCTGGCCACCCGCCCGGCACAAAAACTGTGTGCAGGGATCCCGCGATGGCATGTGGGAGCGAGGAATTCATTTCCATTTATGATCTGTTATGATGATACCCCTGAAGGATAAAAGTCTATACATAATAATCTCTCTCTTCAGCTTTGTTAACAACTTCAATTAACAGAGAGCTGTGTAATGCTTCATCAGCCGTTTGGATTACAGACGAAATTAAGCCATCATATTTATGAACTACGCAGCGAGTTCGGGGAGGACTCCGCATATTTTACATTTAATAACTTGCCCTCTCATTTTATTTATAACGTTAATAATGATTTGGTGGCTGCTTTGGGGGGAAAACATAAATGACAGAGCGAGGGAGCCAGGCTTAGGGGGGGGATAGCAGAGCTGCCTGGGAGCAGGGGGCTGCCAAAGCCCAGCCACACACACCCCCCACCCCGGCTCCATGCCCTTTAATTTTTGATTAAATAGCCCCACGAACCGGAGACTTCTGCCTCCTAATTGCTTTCCACTCAGCACTTTTAAAACCCGGGCCGAGGGTTAATGATGAAATCCCACGACCTGGACCCCTGGCACCCACCAGCTGGAGCACCGGGGGCTGCAGGCGGCAGGTTTGGGGTGTGTTTCATCCATCCTGACCCCCAGAGGAGGATGCTCCGTTCTGTGGCTGAAGAGCCAGTGCCTCACCATGGAAAACAGTGATAATACTAATACTAATACTAATACTAATACTAATACTAATACTAATACTAATACTAATGGGCAGTGGGAGCCTGGTGGAGGGAGGGCTCGCTCTGCACACCCTGTTTCATCCCACCCTTCCCGGCACCCCCAGGCAGGGGGATGCTCAGCAGGAGGTTTTGGGGGGGCCGGGGTCTCCCCATTCTTTCCACCCTTTGCCATTAACCCGCTGGCTGAAAACGCACCTTGCGGTGCTCCCAGTCTCTGTCTGGAGCGCTGGCAACACCGCCAGGCTGAGCAAGGTTAATTAATTTGAGCAAAGACTGAAGCCCAAAAGATGGGGAGCAGCACGTTGAAAGATGATGGCTGGCAAAAATCATTAGAAGCATCTTTCAACAATCTATATACCGTTATCGATCCCCTTATAGATCATGCTCCTTTCCCCTTTTTTTGCAGGATCTTCTGGATCGATACAGCAAGTGCATTGAGACTGTAGCAACACATTTAAAACCTTATAAAAGGTTATTTAGTTGCTAACAGTGCAGCAGTTTCTGCAAAGCCTGCCAAAAGGTTACAGCTTTTTGGGCATCATAAATTACAGACGACAGGGAAAAAAAGTAAGTGCGGTTTTCTTTATTGTCTCGGTGATGGATGGGCTCCTGAACAAGACACAAAATACATCATATCACCTTTAATGGGACCACATTTCTGTAGCCATAACTCACAATTTTAAAATAGAAAATGGTGAAATATGGCGTTGTATATTCCACTCCTGACATATTTATGAGTCCTTCCCTTCTTATAAATACAGTGATTGCTATTTCAAAGCAGCATGTCAGGTACGAGCCGAGCACAAACAGCTGGTGCGATTGAAAAATTATAGCCAGAGTTGGACGTTTTCAAAAACTCTCTCTAGCAGCAGTAAATTTACAATGTTTGCACTAACTGTTATTAAAACCAAATCCATATCTTGGCAACGGGAACCCAGCTCTCGGGACCAGCTGGAGCGAGGGTGCTGCCGAGGGCTGGGGTGAGCGTGGGGGCTGCTGCTGGGGAAGGGACGGGGCGAGGGACAGGGGTCCCGCGGGGGGGAGCAGGAGTGGAGCTGAGGGGCCAAACCTGCGTCGAGGACAATTGCTGGAGCTGAGCCGGCCTCTGCTCACTGAGCAGCCCTGAGCCCCCCAGGAGGGACTGAGGAGGGGGACACGGCTCCTGGGTGTCACCTGTGAGGGGACAGAGTGTCATCCCCCATGCTTCCCACCAGCAGCATCCTGAGGTCGTGGTGGGATTCGGCTGCATCCCAGGAGCGGGCTGGCTCAGAGCATCACACGCCGGCTCTGGCCTCTCTCGAATTTATGCTTCAGGCTGTAATGGCAGTTTAATGTTACACTAACACACGCTCCGGGTCTGGTGCCATTTCTGTATCATTATTTCCATTCATTCGGGCAAGAAGGTTTTACTAGTAAATACCTCGCGGAAGAAATAATCCTGCCAAGAGCCCTCCCGAGCATCGCTCACCCCTGGGAGCAGGGGGAATTCTCCGGCCTCATTTAGGCACACAAAAGGCCTCTAATTAGCTTTTTGTTTAGTCCGATTATAAATGTGAGTTTTGACCTTTCAAAGTGATTAGCTTTTGGAGCTAACTAATTTGCATACCGTTGGTTTCTAAACTACACACACAATCTAGGACCAGAGTTTTTGTTGTTGTTGCTCACTCCTTTTTCCATTTTTTTTTCCCAAGAGCAGCCCACAGGAAGCTGCTGGGCTTTGTATTTTGGTCTCTGGATGAGGCCCTGCTCCTGCCCGTGGGCTCAGCTCCAGTGGGGCTCAGCTCCAGCACCTTGGGGATTGCAGTGCACCCAGGTTTTGGGCTTCCCCCCACCCCTATCCCCAAGCTCTGGCTCTTGCTGCTGCTGAAAAATCACATCCCCCGCAGTCCTGATGCCACTGCCAACGCGGGGCCCACACCAGCTCCTTGGAACCCCCCAATTCCCCAGCAAATCCCAGGGTCATTCCAACTGGGAAGCGGATCCCAGCCATCCCCGGGGTGCACGAGCGTCACTGGCCCTGGTGGCGCGGATACGGCCAAGGTCACCGTCGGAGGCGCGAGGAACAATGGGCTTTAACACGTTCTTTGTTGGGAGCTAAATTCAAAACTCTTTTTATCTCCAATTCACATTCCTTTATCTGGGCAAAGCCCTCCAGAGGTGCATTTTATTACCCTGGGTTATTAAACAAAAAATACTTCCCGATAACGAGGCGCTGGGATCTCCGCTGCTGCTGGCGGAGCGGGAGCCCGGCCACCGGAGACCCGCTGCTGCTGCTGCCGCTTTATCAGCCCCTCGAGCCGCGCCGCTATCGGGATGGGGCTGCCTCTATCTCTGCCCTGATTAGCCCGTCCCGCTGCCAGGGCTCTCCTGTCTCCCTGGCCCAGGAATAATAGAAGATAAACGGTTGCTTTGGGTAAATCTTCCCGGGGAGCCTCTCCTGGCGCAATAGCTCGGGGCTTAGGGGGCTTGGTGGGAAGGCGGGGAGGGGTCAATGGAAGTTTTTGGAGAAAACAGCCCCCCTCACCTTTTCTCCCCTCAGAGAGAAGGGGGCTGAGGGCTCAGCGTGGGACTAAGAGTGAGGAAACCCTGACTCTGCGAGAAACCCCTCTGCGGTGGGAGGCAAAGCCGAGTCCCCCCTCTCCTCATCCACAAGCAGCTGCCCCAACCAGACCTGGGTGCTGCAGCNACGCCACCCACCTCCCCATCCCATGAGCCCCCTTTCTCCCCACACCCCTCCCTCCTCAAACCAGCCTCTACAGTATTTTCTTTCCTGCACACATGCAAGGACCTCGGAGTTGACTGCTCTGTTTTATAACATTGCTGTTTCCTGGCCTGGCTTTATTACATCTGTTCTTTGGGGTATGGTGTTATAAATTGGGTATGTGATGACGTGTAATCACTAACTGCAAAGCCAATACATTTTCGCTGCAACAGCAGCAAGACAAATAAAAGCGAGCGGGAGAAGCTGGCGAGGCCCTGACAAAGGGAGATCTACACCCCAGCACGGCCACAGATAATTTAAAAATCTGATTGGGGACTGAAAGCAATGTTATCCGAGTGGAGCTGGCCTCGCTCTCTGGGAGAACGTCCTTAATTTTGAAGAAGGGTTTTGGTTTTCCCTAAGAAGCCCTGCTGCATCTCCAGCTCTTTTTTGGGATGCTTGGGGCCTGGCATGGCACAGGATGCTCCCTGTCCCTCCTGCCCCAGCAGCACAGGAATCAGGGGGGGTCTCCTGGGTGAGAGTCAAAGCCAAAACAAGGCTGTTTCATGGAGGTATCGGCCTGGCCAACACAGGCTGGGGGATTTCTGGGAGGCAGAGCCCTGCCTGAAGCCCACTGCACCATGAGCAGTCCAGTGCCCTCACTCACCAGGTTCTGTTAGGTATGGACCTGCCACATCCCTTCTCCATCTTCCCAGCAAAGGACCCTGCACATCCCTGCTCCGTCCCCCCAGCAGAGCAGGACCCTCCTGCCCTCTTAGCTGCTCCCAGCGCTTCATCCCGGGATGTTTCTCCAGAGCCTGGGGTTGGAGCATGGATTAAACCAACCCAGACTTGGCCTGGTTTTTGATCTGCAATTCAGAGGTGCTTTGTGTCCACCCAGAGATAGTTTCCAGGGCTCAGGAGCCTGCCCGTGTGGGCGTCGCGCTTGGCAAGCCATTAAAACGCCTCTTCACCCTGTCCCTGTGGCTGCAGCTGGAGCCAGCGTGGGGCCAGAGGCAAACCCAGCCCCAGCTTTTGTGCAGGGTGAGCTGAAACCAGCCCTGGGACTGTTGTCCTTAGTAGCAATAATCACTTGTGCAACTGTGCAAATGTGGCCGGTGAAGATGGGACGGGAGATAAATGGGCGGGAGTCAACCAGCTGCAACTTAAGATGTGCCTGTATGCTGCTGCACCGGTTTATCATGATAAATGTCATCGGAAAATCAATTCTCTGTGTACTTTTGGGAATTACAACTATCATTTTGGTGTGATTTATTTGCTGTATAACACGGACAAGGGCTCTTTGTTCATCATTTTGAAAGTTCATTTAAAATTGCTTTGAGTTCTTGGTTTTCTGCCGCGACACGGCTGATGGGTATCTGCTCTCCTGTGAAATATGGACCAAGGCAGAGGGGGGCTGGGCTGGGGAGCTCTGCTCCCCCTCACCCTGCTCCTGTGGGGCAGGGAGGGTCACAAGAAGCCCTGCAATACCTTCTGGCAGACACCGAGGTCGGTGGGGACACCTTCCCTGGGGAAACAGCAAAGGGACGATGGCAAAGGCCATCGCCCCAACACCCGCTTCTCCGCAGGATGGGTTGGGACCTTCCCTTTTTCTTTTCCATGCCACCCACCAAACCTGTCTGTCCCGCCATGCCACCTGCCAGGGAGGCTGAGAAATGTCCCATGCTCCCAGCACAGCGTGTCCCATCTCCATCCTGTGTCTGTCTTTGCACTGGTGCTCACCCTGCTAGGAATTGGCAAGCAGCTCCCCCCGCCCCGGGGTGTCCTTCCCATCCCAAACCAACCCCTCCTTGTGCCATAGAAAGAGGGATGGGAGCTGGAGGTCCTGAGGGACACAGGGATGGAGCCTAATCCTGCACCAGGGCCCCAGTGCCTGACAGTGCCGGGGAAAGAGCAACTAAAACCCAGCTGAGTTCAGCTTGTTTATCTGTGAGCGACGAGGGAAATGATGGCTCTTTATAAGCACACGGGGGGGAAACACCAGGCAGGGGGATGAGCTGTTTAATTTAAAGGACAATGTTGGCACAAGGACAAAGGGGATAAATTAGCCATGAAAACAATTTAAGCTGGAAATGAGAAGAAAGCTGAACATCATCGGGGCACAAGGTTCTGGAAGAGACCCATGAGCAGGGGGACAGGGATGGAGCCACCAGCGCTTCAAGGACAGACCCCGGTCCCTTTCTGGCCAGGATGGGGTGGTGCTGCTCCTACAGCTGAGACACCCCCCATAAGGACAAGTGACACGGCTCTTCCAGCAGTATTTAGTCTTCCTTAGTCTATTTTTCAGCTGGGCATGTTGGTCAATGCCAGAAGCAGCCTTTGGGTCTCACTTCCCATGCCTCCACTGGCAGCAATAAATGCTGATTAATCAATACATGGAAACCCCTTCCCTTTTCCCGGCACTGGGAAGAGTTGGGGCCTGAAATGAGGATGAGCTCCATCCCCAGAGCTGCCACCCTCCTTCTCTCAGACCACTCGACCAAAGGGCTTTTGCCAGCCCTGGGAGCTTTCCCCTCCATCCCCAGTCAGGCTCTCGCTGCCTCCAACCGAGGGTGTGCTTTAGTATTCACGCTGGCTTCAGCCCATGGTATTTCGGTAAAGTTCAGGAAAACCAGTGCTACATAAATCTCCCAACCGCAGGGGCAGCTCAAACCTATCAGGCATTAATCATTCGTCTTTAAGGCCCAGAGCTCAGCCCTGGAATTACACCCTTAGAGGAGAAGAGCTCCCTGGGATGTCCAGGAAAGACGGATGAGGAAGGGACCTCTATTCCTGCCCCAAAAATGCACCTCAAAAACCCCTGGGAATATTGGAACTTGGCTTCGGAGGCTGCTCAAGGCCTGATCCAGCCACGTCCCCCCTCTCAGACCAGGGCAGCCGCCTTCACCCGCCTCTTGGACGGGCACCCGGTGCCGGGCTGCGTTCCCGGCGCCTAAAAACAGCTCTGGCGCTGCACATGTATATTTTTTATAGTTGTTTATACCAGGTGTGCGCTTCGGCGGTGGGGGCTTTAATTACAAGGAGGAAGAAATGCGCTCGGTGGTTTTGCGTTACAGATTGGAGCGTAAACCTCGAATAAATCAGGCGGGAAGCTGTTGACAGTGAGCAGAGGCTGCTGCGGGGAAGGGGGGGTGGGGGGGATTGGGAACCAGGCCATGGGAGCTTTCCTGCAGGCGGGACCCCAATCAATGGGAGTAATATGGGACCCCGCTCCCCAGCCCATCGTGCTGTGTGAGGTGCTGCCGACCCCCGAGGTGGAGGTTTCTCCTGCCGTGGGGTTTGCTCCGGGTGGGATGTGGAGGGGAGGAGAAGGGCAGTGCCACACAGCACCCTGTGTTTCTTGCCTGGGCTCCTCCAGCACCCGCGTCCCTGTCCCCTGCCCCCAGCCAGGCTCTCTCTGCGCTCCCTTCTGGTTTTCATTACCCTCCTCCCGGCCCAACACGAACAGCCTAATTTGGAATAACAGCCCAGTGAGTGCGAAGGGGAAAAAATCCTGCACTCGCTCTTTTCCCCAGCTAATCCCCTGACAAACTCTGGCTGTGGTCTTGTTCCAGAGATGCCCCTGATTGAAATGGAAATACTCCCTGGTCCTCTCCCTTAAAGGAGAAGCTTCCCTCTGTTTATAAAGCCTTCCAGAGGGGGGTTTTATGACTTTCTTTTAATGGCTGGCCTTCCCCAGGAATGTGGCAGCCGGCAATAGCTGCAGGAAACATCGCTGCCCATAAACCCCCTTCAGTCAGAGCCACTGCCTGACATTGTCATGAAACGAAAATATTCCTGATACTTATCAGGGACCCACATCAAAGGCTCTCAAGCCATAAATCTTCCAGGGACTGTGCCATGGAGCCCAAATAAAAGCAGCTCCCTGGGCTAATGGGTGTCCATAGAGGGTCCTGCCCCATCCCCCCGCGGGAAGGGCAGGAGGGTTCGATCTGGGGCCAGACCCCCCCCAGCAGAGATCAGCATGGGGTGACTGGCCGAGGCTTTTGCTATGCTCGCTGCAGGGACAGCCCTGAGCTTGTTCCTTGGCACCAGAGTTCGCAGCAAACCTTGGAAAGGCTCCCGGGACACCCTGTCATCCTCCTGTCCCTCTGCCACGAAACACCAACGCACACGGGCAGCTCCTCCTGGGGCAAAACTTTAAGGGTTCTTTGCTTGGAATATACAGGGAGAGAGATCCCACCTGCCCAAGGCTGTCTCCAGGCTCCCGGCATTCAGCGATGGCAGGAGATGTTCTGCTTTTTCCCAAAACTCCCTGCCCTGGGGACAGGGCTTGCAAAAACGGTCATTGTTTCACCCCCAAACAGGGCAAGACAAAATTTTAAAATACATTAAAAAACCAGGTGTGAATGTACACGGGTGGAGAAAGCACCACACAAAGTTTGGGTGGTGGGAGAGCTGAAATGCTGTTTCCTCACCAGTCTGGTGCTGGGGCTGTGTCCGGGAAGGTGAACTGAGAGCTGGAGGAACGTGCCCAGCCCCGTGGCTCGGGGTGACCCTGTTGTCCCCAGGCTTGGGCAGGCTGACAGCACATTATGCAGCTCGCCTAGCTTTTGTTGCAAGTTGGAGCCAGGAGTATTCCTGCAGATCATTTAGATTCAGGTAAATCAGCGTTTTCCAGTCCCAGGAGGGTATTCCCCACCAGTTGGGCTGCAGGGTCACCTCCAGGAGCTTTCAGCAGGGTATCGCTTGCTCCGTAAAGACCTTGAATGATGGATCCTCCGTCTCACAGGTAAGTTGTACCAAAAGTTAATTATCTCCCTGGTTGCTCACTTGGGAATTTAATCATGCTCTGCTGAACTGACGCCCTTACGAACAATTACAGAAGTGCCCAAAGGGGAAGTTTCTATCTCACCCTCGTCAGCCTTGCTATGCCCTGATGACAGCAGGATTTACACCCTCCGAGGTGGCCAGGAGCTCTGGCTGAAGCCATGCTGTCCTTGGCTACAGCCCTCTCCAGGCAGGACCATCCCTGGGCTGCCCCGAAGCCTCTCCCATGAGGCAGGCAAGTTCTTTGTATGTGGCATCTTCTCCCTCCCCGCCAAGCAGGGCGATGGAGTAGAAGTCTTGATGAACAAGGTTTAAAATGCAGGAGCTCTCAGAAAGCCAGACACTAATGTGACATCTCTCTCCAGCACTTGCCATTCCCTCCCTTCCACAGCTTTGATGTTAACTTCTTACAAGCTCCAAGACAGCTGTAGGATTTGATCAGTAAATCATGCATGTTAATAGGGAGCAGCAACAGAGATGCAAGAGGTTCCTCTCCCCCCAGGAACACAAGGGGGTAAATGCAGGCAGCATGCCCCAGGAGGTAGAGCTGCTCTCTGACTCTTGGGATGTCCCATCCAGGTCTTCACCCAGGTGCGGCACAGCCCACTGCACTGATCCGAAAGGGTTATTCCCTGGTCAGAAGCCCTCAACAGGAGCCAAAACCAGTTGGGCCGCAATTTTAGCACGTGGTTCCCGTCTCCCTTCTCATCCTCCTTCCAAAGTAGGTTAGTTTCCCCTTGGCTATCAAGGGAGCGTTGGTGATGCTCAGGCAGGCTTGATATTTAGTCACTGCACCTGTGTTGGATGGGTCTTAATTATTTATAGCTTTCCTATCCTGTTTTCTCAAGTCAGTTGGGAAGAGGTGACAGGTGAAGACTTCTTGCAGCAGATGCTTATGAGGCGGGTGAGGTGCCTGCCGCTCAGATGAGAAGAAAAGAAAAAGTGTCTTCAGCAGGGGAAAAATGACAAAGCTACATAGGAGCTGCCTCATTTAATAGTCAAGGAGAGAAAAAAAAAAAGCCAAGCCCAACTCCTCAGGTCTCCAGAAAAGAAACACATTCTTCCTAAATACATGGGTGCTCCGGGGAGCAGATGCCTCCCCTTTGCGTGCGGAGCTCTTTGTTTAGGGGATGTTTGGTGGGGATTAGGGCCAGCTCCCCCTGCCCAGGGGTTCACCTTCCCTTGCTCAGGTGGCCTTGGCAATGCCAAAAAACACCGAAGCACCCAAAACCCCACAAGCATCTCACCCTCCGCTGGGTGCAGGTGAGTCAGGCCTGGGTTGGAGACCATCGCACATGATGCATCCCTGCAGGTTCAGCCTCGGGCTCCACCGGCTCGGCTCATGGCTACTTTGAGGTGGCTTTGAGACCACCCTCACCCTGCAAAATGTACATCCCTCCTGCAAGGGGCATCACTATGGGAAGTGGCATCTGCCCATCGTGTCCCCGCAGCGCTCACATGTGTTTAACACACACCACCCTGTCTCCTCTTGTCGCCTTCCCCGGCGGCTACGCGAGCCCAGCTGCTTTCTTCTCGCATCCGAAGGGAGATGTTCCTTTAGCTGAAGTGCCTGGTGCCTCCTGCTCTCTGGTGACAGAGGACTTAATCTCCGGTGACAGCCAGGCTGCTCCTCTGCAGGGCCCATGTTTATAACCATCCCCAGCCCCTTCCCTCCTCTCCCGCTGCGGCTGCGTCCATCCTGAGGGTCCGGGGCCGGGAGGAGAGCGGTGCCGGAGCCCCAGCAGATGCTGCCCTGTTTTTCTCGGGGAGGTGGTGATGGGTGGATGAAGATTCTGGCAACGAGGTGATAATCACATCGGTGTCACTAACGTGTGCGCTCGCCCAGCGGGAGCAGCCACAGCAGCGAGGGGCTTCGCTTCGCCCGTCACCCCGAGTCCTGCTCCCGCCGCTGCAAACGTCAGGTTGATTATTTTTAAACCACGTTAGAGCCCTGTTAATTAACACGAATTAAGCAACCTAAACATTCCTGGGTAAACAAGCTATTAGGTATAGGGAGGAGAGGAAAAACCACCTTTAAACCATCACAAATCGATCCCTGCTGGATCTGGGGGTTGGTGGTGGCCCGTCCAGCCCAGCCACAGCCCCAGGGCCGTTCCCCCTCGTTAGCGCCGCGCTCCTGAGATGGGGTGTGGGGGGGGGCGGTGAACTCCCGGCACCTCCCGGTCGCCGCTGGTTCCAGGTATGACACATACACAAAGGTGCCTTTTTATAGGTAGGAAATTATAGGTGCCATGACTTCAAAGGTTTTTGCAACAAGAGCTTTCCCTTTGATAAATGACAGCATCATTAATGGTGATTTATTACCTGGGCTATTTCGACAAACAGAAATAACCAGTTTCTTTTCATTTGGCTCGGTGGGTTTTTTGCTCTGGGCTACCCAGACGTACGAGGTGGCTGGTAGCAGCTGTTTTACTGCTGGTAAGACATCTCATTTATTAACTTGTCATCATGTGTCATAAAGTTTAGCAAAATGCTAGATGATTGTGTACTTAAGCTAGGTAATTACCCCATTATTAAAGCTGCCTTCTTTATTTATTTGCTCTTTTGGTGGTTTGTTCCTACCTTTGCTCTACATACTGCCTTAGTCACAGGGCACAGAGATGCGCTGCCTTCTAATTAGCCGTGTGCTGACTTCCACTCTGCTCTCAGAGACATGAAAGGTGTCTCTGCCAGCTGCCACCGCCTCGCCGGTGACGGGGACCAAGATGCTGCATGGGAGAGGGGCTGGGATGATGCTCAGGAAGGTGACATACCCCAGGGTTGCATCTGACCCGGCCCCAGCACCGAGCCCTCCCAAATGCAGCTGGAACACCAACAAAATCTCAACACAATGGGGGCTGGAATGGGGGAAAACACACACACCGAAGGTATCCCAAGAGCAGGAACTTTATCCCCAGGGAGGAAGATCACGGAGTTACTGACCTGGCTGGTGAGTGCCAGTACAAAGCATTGCTGTTGTAACTGCACAGGCCAGGCCAAGCTTCTAATTAAACTCCCCGAGATGCAGTGCTAACGCGGAGACAAAAGCAGATCCACACCTTGATGAAGGAGTTGCCTAGACAGAGGAGAAAACCACTGTTAGCACTGAGATGCTAATTGCCTTGGGAACTCCCAGAACTCAGGTGCACGTCTCCCAAGAATGTCTGGGACCCTGCCTGGACACGTCTGTGCCCTCTCCCGGGGCTGAGATGGCAGCACCCTGTTCCCAGGCAAAGTGAGGAAAGCTCCGACCTCGCTCCCTCCTCTCCTGTGCACTTTGCGGATGCTCTGCTAACACCGAGCCACCCAGATAAATCCGGTTCACAAACACTTCAGAAGAGGTTAAACATTTCAAACCGCCCAATAACCGACTTTTATCTGGGCAAACAGGAGCCGGACCGCAGGAACTGCCACGGCAGCTCAGACCAGGTGGCACCCAACCACCGAGCCCTGCAGCGACATGCCAGCAGGTCCCTGAGGGACAATGGAAAATCCATCATGGGAAATGCCATGGGGCTGGCTGCCCCACAGAGACTATTTCTTCCCGACCCCATCTCCTTCATCCAGCCTCCCCTCCTGCAGCAGAACCCCCGGGGTCCCTCCCCACAGAGGGAACGGGGTACCAGGGGTGCCCACACCAACTGCTCTCCCACTCCTCCCTCTTCTGGGAAAATAAGAAGATTTTGGGGGTGCTGCAGGGAGTTTCAGTGGCTTGCTCCTGCGTGGGCAATCGGGGTCTCAACTGGGTTGTCCCTGTGGCCAGTGACCATTGGGAGAGACTCCTCTGAAAGCAAATGTTAAGTCTTCCTGTTTTCCTTTTACATTCTCCAAGGTCAGCCAGTGAGAAATAATGAAAAAAAAATGAAAAAAAAAAAAACCCACCAACATATTCCCTGCTACCCAACACATCTCTTCCTGGCACTGCCGTGAATGTTGATCAGGGAATTTTATCCCTAAATCCGTCTCTCACATACGCTGTAATTAACAAGTGGCTATTGCACAGTAATTACAAATAGGTTAAGATTCCATTTCCAGAGCTGGCCAAGGCACAGAGAGGGGGCTTTACAGAGGCGTTTTGTTTAGGGCCATCTCCCTTTGGTGCACTTTGTCTGCAGGGTCAGGACCCACGTGGAAAGGGCAGGAAAAGCTGGTGGGACACACAGAGAGAATAAACCCCACCCTGTGCCACGGGCCTGACACCTACACGTCGGTGCACGGCGCTAAATACCAGTTTTCAAGGGATTAGGAGGCAGTTGGGCAACGCGGAGGAGAATTGCACCCCCCTGGCTGGCACGGGGAGCAGCAGCGTGACCGACGCTCCCCGCCAGGGCTGTGGGCTCCGGGGATGGGATGACTTCAGCTGGTGGAAGAGGATGGAGGGTGATGTGAATCCATCCAGCCTCGTCGGGGAGGCTGGCACCCGCTGAGCTCCAGGAACGGGGAGGGGCATGACAAAAACCCAGCCCTGCAGAAGCCTCCCATCGCCCAGCAGCGAATCTCCCCATTTTCATTTATTAAAATAGCATTTTTATTACAAAGAGATGTTAAAAGTGAAAATGCATGGAATGCATTTTACATCCCCCATCGATTTCCTGGGATATTTACAACTGCAGAGCTATTGATCTCCCCGAAGTGCCGGATGCGCTCGCTCGTTACGTCTGACACTTGCAGCGAGAAAGTATTTTCGGCAAATAGACCACCAAAACCCGCCATATAAATCGATGCAGGAAGGCTGGGGGTCAGTGACAGCGCTGTCCCTGCCACCCCACCCTCGCTGCCATCAGGGCTTTTGGCCTTTCGCTTCGTCTTGCCCACTTCGGTGCTGGACACCCCCTACAGCACCATCCCCTGGGGTGGGGATGGGGAAGGAGACCTTAACTCCTTATTCCCCACCCAAAGGTGAATTCTTTTTGGAAGAATTGAGATGATGTTATCTTTTTTTGTGGGATTGAATGTGCCGGGGTTTGCTGGGGCTGGAGGTGAGTGTGGTTGCCAGACCCAGTGGCAGGGAGGAAGGGGAAAGGTTCCCAACGCTGCAGAAATCCTCAGCTGACTCAACCCCCCCTTTTTTTTTTTGCCTCCTTCTGCCCCCCAGGGCCATTCCCACAGCCTGCACCAGCCCCCAGACCATCTCACCACGCCGTTCCATGGCTGCAGGAGGTTTTCTCCGCACACAAGACCCAGCCTGGCCCCCAGCCCCTTTATTCCTAATTCCAGCAAACTCCTGCTGAACCCGGAGCTGCCAAGAGTCTGACCCAGGGCCGCGGCAAGGAACAAGGGTGCAGGAGGGGCGGGCATGCTCCCCGCCTCATCTCCCCTCTTTTGCCAGCCAGGTTGGCAGCTGGAAACACCCCAAAATTTGCCTGCCTGGCTCTACCCTCGCCCGCAGCCCCGCACACCCACCGCAGACAGTGCGTCAGGCGCTGCCGGGGCCAAACAGCCGCCAGCAGGAGCACGGTGTGAGCTACAGCCGGCAGGCACCTGGCAGCACACACACCCCGCCGGCACCCACCACCCTGGCACCACCAGACAAGCATCCCCCAGGGCTCTACCCGCACCCTTATTTCCCTCCAAGTCAGCAGATTTGGCTGGAACCAGCCCAGCCTGGACCCACTGAGGAGCTCTCGGGGGGAGAGGAGGAGGGGGTGTCTCCTGGCGTGATACCCCCAAGTTTTGGAGGGGAGCCCTGGGTTCGCTGGGCAGGACCTCGACCCCTGTTTTCCCGTGTGCTGGGTAGAGAGTTGCCTCCAAACGTGCTTTCAGGAAAGAGCCGGAGCCGGGAAACCGCAGGGTGTAAAGTTTCCGGAGATCCCTTCTGCCGGCGTGTCAGCCCCCATTCCATCAGTCAAGTCATGTTACCCGCCTGACGGGCACTAATGAGAAGTGACAGACGTGACGGGGAACGGGCAGGCTCCGG
>VXBJ01006944.1:148527-278114 GCA_013400055.1 Nycticryphes semicollaris
ACCGGCCCCCCCCCCCCCCAGCTCCTTCCCAGCACTAGATCAGTCCTTGGGCTGGTTGCGGCTTTGCTGGGGTCACGGCTCTGTGCCAGGTTGATGGGACCAGCCCAGGGACTGGGGTCTGCGGCCATGGCTGGTGGCTGGTGGACCTGAGCCCATGGAGAGCTACCTGCTTTTCGAATCAGAGCTTCAAGGCAGGGCAGAAGCCAGGAAACCCACCAGCAGCCGAGCCAAAAGCTTCCCATCACTGCATCACTCCTGCTGGAGAACCCTCAAAGGGGCACAAAGTGGGTGAGGACTGTCAAGCATCCTTCCCCAAAACCTTTCCTCTGCCTCAGAGTGCCAGCACCGCAGAGCCCTCTGAATGGCATGGCCCAGAGAGCTAACTAAAAGAATAAACAGCCTGATTTAGCTCAAGTGCCTTCTCCACGGCCTGTAAGATCCCCCCAACCACCACCAATTTGGTGGCCCATCACGTGCCAAGGTCTCATGGGATGGCTGGAAGCTTGGGAACACACACACACACCCCGGGGTGTGTATGACATCCTTGTCCCACACAACTCCATGCAGGGCTGAGGGGCAGAAACAGCTCATGCTGCTGCATCCCCTGGGGGGGGGGGATGCTCCCCCCAAAACAGGCAAAAAAGGTTAAAAGCAGCATTTTTCCCACAGCCAAGGGGGATCCCTGGGATGCAGGATGGGAAGCGCCACCACCAACAGCTGAGACACAACCAGCACCTCCCTGAAGGCACCCTCTGCCATCAGGGAGCTGCCACCATCCCCTGTGGCACCGTCTCTGCCCCAGCCCACCCTCCCACAGCCTGGGGAGGGGGGTTTAACCAGTATCAATCTCCCCAGACCTTCAAGGTCTGTGGTTATTGATGTTTTCCTCCACCTCAGTCAATATTAACTTCTCAGGCCAATAGACGATGTATAGAAAATAACAAGCAATGCACAGTTAATATTGATTTATGATTATTTGGGTCTTTTGCATGAGTTTCTCACGGGCAGAGCCGCTCTGTGCCCGCGGGGCTCAGGAGTTTGTCAGCACCAGAGATGCCAACGGGAGCGAGAGATTTGCTGCAAGGCTGGGAAAGCCTCGAGAAAGGCCTGAGGAGCGAGTTACGGCGGTACCTGGCAGGGCCCTCTGACCACATCCAGAGTGCCAGGATCATCTTGTAGCTCCTAAAACGTGCTAAAAATGTTAAACGAATGGACTTCACCACTTCCCCACAAGCACAGCGTTTAGAAAAAGCTTGAAAAACAGCCTCGAACCAAATTCACAGGTGGGGGGGGGGAATTTTGTATGCGCTGGGATTTTTAACCAACTTTGTAAGATGTTAAAAAGACTTGCAAAGAAAATTGTGAAACCCAGTGAAAGGCATTGCCTTTTCTGAAAAAAAAAACAAACCCTAAAAACCAAACGAAGCAAGAGAAAAAAAAAAAACAACAAAAAAACCCCTCACAAACCAAAAACTACCTAAAGAGCAGGAACAGAGAGGAGATTTTGAGGCCAGGCTGCTGCCAATGGGTGAACAGCACCCACGGCTCCTGGGGTGGCCTTGCTGGGACAGCAGAGGGTCCAGGGGATCATTCGTGGTGGTGGGATGGAGCCCATCTCTGTCCCATCCCCAGCCCATCGCCACTCGCTGTGCAGCCCAGCTGATTCCTGATGGTGAGGGGGGTTTTTTGTGTTGTTCCCCTTCCTTCTCTCTTCCCAGCCCCGACATCAGGATGTTTATAAAACTCCAAATCAATTTAAGGCCGGGAGACATTCAGCCAGGGAAGCAGAGTGCTGAGAGGGTCAGAGGCCCGTCGCCAGCGCCCATCACACCCCCCGATGTATTAATTCGAGCTGTCAGGACCAATACATGTACAAGCGCCCGGGGAGGAGTGGGAAGTGCTTCCCAAAAAAATCACAGCCCCAGCTCAGGGAGCTGGGGAGCACCCATGGCTGAGGAGGGGGATCAGGGCGATCCCGGTGTGTGTCATCCCCCGCCTTCCACAGCCCCCAGACCCCTGCACGGTGGCAGGAATGTGGCGGCTCTTGCTGGCGTCCCCGCGCTGGCATGGAGGCAGATCTGAGGAGCTGCAGGAAGTACATTTGTTACTGGGAAGGCTTTGATATTTCGCATGTGAGACGTCTGCGTGCTGGAGGAGCTCAGGCATCTGGCAGGAAATTACCATGAATCCTGTTTCTCTTAACAGTCACACACACACCCCCCTCCTCGATCTTTTCCTTCCCCCTACCCCGGCTTCTCGCCACTCACCCACTCCAGTCACCTTCCCCTGTCCCCACCCCAGGGCTTGATCCAGACCCCAGAGAGGGTCCCACTGACACACACACACCTAAAAACCTCCCACCCTCTCCAGCAACATCCGGGGAGCTGTGGGGCAGCCGCAATCTCAGACTCTTACAAAATCCCCTTTTGCCCCAAAGCACCCAACCCACCCTCTGCTTTACCAGACGGTGCTAATTGGGGGGTGCAGGAGAGGTATTTTGGGTGCTGGGGTCAGGTCACCCGCTGCATCTACAGCCTCATGGGTCTTGGCTACCATGGGCCCTGGGCTTCCATTCGCCAAACCAAAGATGGTAGCCAAGGTTTTGCATCCCTTATGATGACCACAATGCTGATTTTGGGGCCTGGGTACCCCAATGTGCTCCCAAGCCTGCAGGGAGGGGCACAGACCTCACCCCACTCCACACCAGCAGAGAATCACCCTGCTCCAGGATCAAACCTGGGAGAGCCAGCTCCCACTTTGCCCGATCCCAGCCCTGGAGAGCGGAGTCTCAGGATCTCTCTTGGTGGGATTCATCACCTGGTGGGAGCCGAAGCCCACAGGAGGAAGCCCGTTTCCCTGCGCCTGCCACCCGGGGAGCTTGGCCAGGGATCAGAGGAGCTGTCTGCCTCCTCGGCCATGCCTCAACACCACCTTTTCGTGTTGCCTCCTGCTCGGAGGGAGTTATCGGGTCCATCAGGATGGTGTCAGCCGGCTCCGCTCCCCTTGCCAAAAAGAATTATGACTGTATTAAATGATTTTATTACAGTAAACTGCAGATCGAGGCAGTGTAAACACAGGTGGTGCAGCACACCTCACTTTTAACACCTCCCCCAGGCCAGGGGGAGAGAGGGGAGCAGGATCTGGCCCCTGCATCTCCGCTGCCCAGGGCTCACGTGGGGGTTTGCAGAACCCAACCAGGAGGGCACTCAAGGAGAGGGGCAGACAAGGTGTCTGGGAGCAGATGCACACAGGAAGGACAAGGTGCTGGTGGCACAATGGTCCCAGCACAGGGAACCCTTGCAGCAGCCACAGCATCCCAGCGCCTGCACCGGGGGAAAAGCCCCGTGGAAAATAACTCCTCACTTTTAAGTGCGACAGTAAAAATCCCCAGAGGAAGGCAGGCCAGTCCCTCATCTGTTGGTCCCCTGGTCAGACCGATGCAGTGCCGAGCACAGGCTGCCTTTCTCCCCCTCGTGCTTTCACAGGTTTCATTTTGGCCTCAATTCCAGCAAGTTTACTGACAGATTACTTCATTTTAACTCTATGGCTTTCCTGTCTTGTGGGAGGCATATTTCTAAGTATCATATTTATCAAAAGGGCTGTGCAAAAACAAGGGCCAGAATTACTCTTTTGATGGTTCCCCCAATAACTACAACCACAATAAATTTTGCAGGCAAGAAAACTTGACCGAGGACCTTTTGTGCTGGGGTTTGGAGCAGGGTTCAGGCCCTGGGCTGTGGGGGCCCCCCCCGGGCCTGGCCATGCTCCCCTTGCCCCGCACCGGCACATCTGGTCTCGCTTGTGAGGCTGGTCTTCCAGTTCCCAGGGGTGACATATTTCCCCCGCCTATAACTCTAAATCAGAGCAGCATTTCAATAAATCACAGTGAACACTTATTTATTGGACATAGTTTTGGGGCTCTTAAAGCACGGAAAATAAATTTAATGGAGCGTTTGGAGCATTTCTCCAATCTTTTGAGGGATTACTTGGGGAATTTGTCAACGGAGCCAAGCACAGCAGCTTGATCCAGAGAGATGGGAAAGAAATTATGGGAGATACTCTACAAAGGCCCAGGTGTACCCTAAATCACATCAAAAAAGATTAATGTCAAAGGATTGCTTGCCAGCAGAGTTGATTGGCAGCACCGCAGTTTATTTAATAAACTATCATTTTAGCCAGAGGGTGACTTTAATCTGAATTACATTTTCTTGTTTTGTCATATGCCATGCCAAGCGATTTATTGAATACTGTAGCATACTTCTTAACCTCAAACATGGGAAGGAAAAAAAAAAAAAAAAAAAGAAGGAAAGCCTTGAGAGCCCCTGCAAAACCTTGAGACAGCAAAAGCTGCTCTGCTAAGAGGGCAGGAGCTCTGCTCAGGTGGCAGATTGATTTTCTTGGGCTTGGCCAGGAAGAATCGGGAGCAGGAGTCGGTTGTTGAAACCCTTGTCTGGGTCTCACACACCCCAGGGCTCAGGGAGAGGGCTCGGCTGTGGAGAATGCTGCCTGTATGCTACCTCCCAGCCAGGATGGGCTACAAAGCTGTCCCCAGGCCACCAAGACCAGGAGGGAGAGGGCATGGAGGCAGAGAAGCGCCGACACTGGTGGCATTTGCCAAACTGGAGAGATGTGGGAGGAAATGAGCACATCCCTGTGGGATGCTCAGCCTGGAGCTGACGCCACCCCTGGGAAAGCCAGCACAGACCTCCTGCTCCCAGACCCATGGCTGTGCCTGCACCCCCTGGGGACCTGCCTGGGGCATGGGGGGCAGAGAGAAGTCCCCCAGATGCCTGATGTCCCTGAGACCCTGCAGCCCCTCTGTGTGTGGGCAGGGAGATTCTGGTGCCAGCCCCCAGCACATGAATTTTGTCCAGTCTCCCAGGCATGGTGCCCTTTGAGTCATGGTGCCCACCAAGGCACATCCTGGCTGGGGTCTCCCTCAAATGCCTGCTCCCATGAAGAGCCAGGGCAAAGTACAGGCAGGGGCTGAGTGAGGGGGGGACTGTGGGCAGAGACCTGGTTCTGCAAGAGATGAAAGGTTTGGCTTTGGGGTTTTTTTTTTTATAGTTTTTTTGTCAAAGATTTAATGACCCTTGGCAAGATTCTAGAAAGACCCCAGCTAAGGAGAGAGGAGCCCCCCCAGCCCACCCTTGCCATGCCCTGCACACACTGGCCATGCCAGGCACTGCTTGTCATCATCCTCCCCCCTGGAGCAGCACGACAGAGATGGACAGACTGACGGACAGCAGGGACCAGCACCAGGGGTCAGTTGGCGAGAGCCAGTGGCCCGCTGACCCACGGGGCTCTTAAATAATGTGTTTGTGCAAACAGACAAAGAAATCCTAACTAATAATAATCCTCGTTCCAACATTATGATTGAGTTTTTCCCCTGTTCTGCTTGATATTTCTGCCAAAGAAAGAAAAATCCTCGCTGAAGTCTAGCAGGAAATCCAATAAAATTTCTTCAAAAGATGGGCCTGACATTGAAAAATAGCAAAATTATAAAAGTAGGCCTCAGAAAAGAAAAGGGGAGAGTTATTATATCTGGCACCTACCGAGGGCCCAAAGCTCCCTCTCCAAATGAGCCATCACAGATTGAAAGTGTTTAGCTTCCCGTTGATTAAATATGGTGAAGGACCCGAGGCGTGCCAAGCCTTGGGGATCGAAAGTTTGTTTTCAGTCAGAATGTGTTTTCAGTCAATGGAAAAAATGGTCGGGCTGTGCCGGGGTATGTAACTGAGAAGCCTCAGGTTTGGAGTGAGTAATGGCTGCGATGCAGAAATGCGGGAGGGTCGTTAATCATTCGACCCCAGCCCCCGTAATTCAACTCAGCAACTCGCACCACTCGGCAAGTCTTGCTTTTGCCTTTTTTTCCTTTCTTCCTCCTCTCCTTTCCCCTGCTCTTTTTAATATATAAGAGGAAAAAAGAAACCCACAAAGGCTCCTCCTCCTTTTTCTTTTTAATTTTTTTTCTCCCTGAAGGGATAGCACCGTCTGTTTGTGTCGTTATTACCTCCCTTCTCTTTCCCCCCAAGGTGACAGGGAGCAGCGCAGACAGCCCCACACTGGGCTGTCCCTCACCCCAGGGGCAAAACGGGATCGATGGGGGCAATGGGTGGTAAAAACAGGACAGGACACAGAGGAGTGTGCGACAGGCAGCCCAGGAGGGACCCACAGGCTCCCCGCCAGCGGGAACTGTTGGCAAAGGTTTGGTGGAAAGGGCTCTCCTGGAGAGCACGGCGGGAAACCACACATCCCTGCAGGACAGAGGAGGCCATTGAAAATATCCCTGCCTTTTTTATTTTTGGCAGAGGGGGGACCGTTTCATTGCTAGGCTGCGTGCCCGGCTTCCAGCAGAGCCTGCACGCTCAAAACCTGTGAGCAAGAAGCAGGGGGAGCAGAGTGATGCCCTGCCACCATCGCATGGCAGCACTGAGGCATCACCAGGGCCCGTCACGGGTGGAAGGCAGCAGGTACCAAGCACCCTCCTGCTCACCATGGGCACAGCTACTTCTCTGCACCAGCACCACGACCCAGTAGCTCTGCACGGCCATGGGGCTGCCCTAGAGACCAAACACCCCCCTTTCATAGGGAAATTCGGGCAGATGGTGAGGATCAAACACACCTCTGGAGCCCCAGTTCAGCGCTGGGTCAAGAGGTCGTTGAAGGGACTGGGTGGGGGGTGGTGGTGACAGGGGATGGCTGCAGGGATGGAGTTCATGTGGCACCTGATGCTTGAGGAGCTCATGTCAATGTCCCCACAAATCCCTCCCCATCCTGGGGTTCTCCCCTCACCTACCCAACTTCCACCCAACCCTTTCTCGTCCCCCCCACCTCCCTGAGGTGCCTGACTCTATCCGTTACCCGGGCTGCTTCTCATTAGATAGCCAACAAATTCCAGGAAGACAGGACACCCACTGGGCCTAAATGAAATTAGAGAACAGAGCACTGCTACAAGTGGTTTAATTCAAATTACAGCAAGATATTATTGCCAACTGCAAGTGCTCAGAATCATGAGTCAGACCCCCACAAGGAATGAGACGGGCTTAGAAAAAAAAAAAAATCATGACTTGTTAAGTATATAATTAACTTTGGGGATATTTTTATTTACCTTCCAGTTTTTAGCCTTAAGGAGTCAAATTTTTGAGCTTGTCTCACTGAGGGTTGGAAACAGATTAAAACTATGGGGGGGTTGGGGGGGAGGGGGGTGGGAGAAAAAAAAGAAAGCAAAGCAGAGGAATGTGCCCACATTCCTGTGATGGCAGGAGCTGGGGATTTGAGGTGACACCGCACGTCACAGGGACCACGATAACCATCCCAGGGCAGGGACCTGCCCACAGGCACCTGCACCAGTCTACAAGTGGGGAAACAGACAGATGCAAGAAGGGGGGAAAACCCCCCACCTTTTGGGGTGTAGAAGCATCCCCACAGCCACCCAGCACATCCATGGAGGTGCTTCACTTCCCTTGGGAGACCAAACCAAAGCACAAGAACGTGGAGGGAGAATTCACACCAGACCCACAGAGGCATCAGCCCGACCTCCCAGGCAAACACCCAACGCCACCCACACTCGCTCCTCTCAGGCCTCTCCAGCTTCACCTCCCTCCTCACTTCCCACCACAAGTCATTCCCTCCCCACGGGCTGCCAGGGGCTCCAGGACTACAAGTGGTGGATGAAAGTTTCCTGCACATCCTCAGACACCACAAGTCACGAGAGCTGAGACAGAATGGGGACAAACTCACCAGCTCCTGCCTGCTGAGACCCTGCCCAGCCTGCAGAAGAGTCAGGACCTGGGGTGAGCCCCTCCTCACAGCCCAACATTAATTAACACCACAGGAGTGGCAGCCTTTGCTCCTCAACCCTTCTCCTGCTGGAAAAAGAGGGTTTTGCTGGGAACAGACCCACACATGATGTGGCTGGAAGAGCTGGAGCCAGCACAACATCACAGGGCTCTTGGAGAGCAGATGGTGGTGCACCATAACACCTAGTGAGCCCAACTGGGGTCACCAGGTGATCTCAGCTCCACCGAAGAAGCCAGAGGACGCAGCCAGGAGATCTGCTGGGCAAGGGCTGGGTTTCTCACCATCACTCAGCCCCACAGTAATCATCCTTAGTGGAACTGGCCAACCCTCCTCTGCTCCCTGCCTCCAGGTTGTGTCTTTCCCTGCTTCCGCTGAACAGATAGTACCCTGCTATCTTCCATTGAAACATCATGTCCAATTTCTCCCTTGATTAAACCCATATTTTGCTTGGCTATAAGTCAAATATAAGAGGGCCGCACTCAAGTGAACTAATCTTGGTTTACTTGCCAGTAGGTAATTTGATAGACAATTTGGCAGGCATCCACTCTAGAATTAAGCAAACCTGAGCAATAAAGATGTAGGAAAACAATCCTGAAAAGCCATAATGAGAAGTCTAGTTTCATTCAACAGCAACTTGTTCCACTTACGTTTCTGCTGACACTGGGGACTGCGGTGGCCGCCAGCACCTGGAGGGCACACTCGGCTGGACCTCCATCATCTGGACATGGGCAAGCAATGCTGAGATGTGGTCCACGATCTCCTGATGTGGTCAGACTCTGGGTTTGGTGTGCCAAGCTCAGTACGGGTCAGCTTGCGGAGGAGACAGCAGGAGGGTTTGCTGAAGACTTTACAAAGAGGAAGAAACAGCTCAAGCACCTTCCTTTGCTGTCTCTAGGCACATTTCATCGCTGCATTTTGTGGGTGCAGCCCTACTCCTCAGAACTCCCTCCAGCCCTGCCCCAGAGGGGCAGCAATAGTGGAATCATGGAACAGTTTGGGTTGGAAAGGACCTTAAAGATCATCGAGTTCCAGCCCCCTGGCCCTGAACCCCCTCAAGGAACAGGGCAGCCACAGCTCCTCTGAACACTGTGGGCTGCACCTTCTAAGCCCCATCTATATCCTCCGCCTCTCCATCACCCCTGAGTGCAGACACCTGGGGCCACCACCTGGGAACCACTGCTGGGATGGAGGAGAGCAGACAGCCTTGTGGACAACACCTGGGGGGAATTACACCTGGGGGGAATTACACCTTTGGGCAAAGTAATGCCCAGGGCTACAATGTGCCCAGAGAGGGATGATGGTGGGACCAGGGTGGGTTTGCTGTCCTGTGCCGGAGCTGGGGCACGGGGCTGGAGATCACGGTGCTCCAGGGCCATGGCCAGAGCAAAGGGGCTGTCAGGGCGCTGCCGCACAGCTCCATCCCTCATAATGCCATTATGTATTGCTGGTATTAATCATGCCGCTAGGTAAGCATTATGGCACTTTTATGGTAGCTTTGAAGCTAATCTGTCACTAATGCCTTCTGGATTATCATGATTTCTTACAGTTGTGATTCATTAACTCAGATGCCTAATAGAATTAGTATTAAACATCTTCCATAGATTTCTGCCTCAACATGTTGAGTTTTGAAAGCCTTTTCAATATTTCATTGTGTTGTATTAAATGGCATGTCAGGCACATTGTGTGGTCTCTGGGAGAACCTGGCGCAGCTGGAGCTGGAGCAGGGGAGGGGGTTGAGCTCCTGGGGGTGGCTGGAGGGGCAGGACGATGCTGCTGGCCCCGGGGACCGCTGCTGCCATCAGAGGCTGAGTGTGGTGGGATGTGAGAGGTCTTGACGTTAGCAGAGTTTTCCAAGCGAGAGGCAGTCCGGCGGCACCGCTGCTTCGCCTCCAACCATACGAGCCCGTCACCGGATAATTAAGCTAGTACAGAAGAGGTTAATCTGCTTTGAGGATAGAAAGTGGAGTGCAGATACTAAATATGATTGTGATTATTACCTGGCCCTGGAGGAATCCTTTCCCCAGACACTGCAATGCTGTTCCTAGGACCATTATTCCTAATAATCGATATTAATTTTCCATGCATTCTCTGGGGCTTAGAATTATTTTCTTGTTTAGGATAAGGTCTGGATCTCCAAGCAGGCTAAAAAGAGGTATTATTACTATTATTATTACTAGCATTATCATTATTATCTTGGGTTCCCCCCCCCAAAAAAAATCTTATTTAGATAACCATCTCCCCCCAGCAGCAGGTTGTGCAGCTCACAGGCCTTTATCTGGCTACTTCAATCTGCGTGTTGTGGGTAACAAAATTTTACAGTTATTATTATTAATAATGTAAGGCCAAGACCAGAACAACATCACATTAGTCTGTGTGTGGGGGTGAGACCAGAGGAGCCTGCACCACAGCGCTACCTTAGTTTTCCTGACTTTTTTGAGGAGAGGTGCCCCCAAAAGCCCAAATCCCCAAGTGGTTTTGCTGGGGACTTTGTGAGAGAGCCCCGGGGCTGGGCAGGATGGGGAGGATGCTCATGATGGGGACTGGGAAGAGCCTGAACTTTGGGATGCTCCTCTGAACCCAACAGAGAAACCCTTTGGCCACTCGCCCTGACCCCAGGAACCCCGTGCCGAGGCCGTCAGCTACAAAAACAGAGAGGGGGGGACTTCAAAGCCGGGCTTGGGAGCAGCTGTGCAAATTGACAAATAGGTGTGAGGAGCCGCAGGGGTCCGACACGTACCTGTGTCCTTGCCTGTGTGAGCCAGGGCATCACCGAGGCCACCGGCTCCGTCTCAGCGCCGTGTCCCCACCAGGGCCAGTGAAATTCCTCTGGGTGTTTTGGGGAAGAAACGCTGCTTTTAGCAAAGCTCCTCTGGAAAAAGAAAAAAAAAAAAACCAAACCAGAGGTCAGGCTTGGGGCAGGCGTTTGAGCGACGGCCTGAGAGCGGGGAGAGGGGGAGACTGTGAAAGGTGGTTTGTCCCAGTGCCAGAGCCAACCTGTGCCGGCAGCTGAAGCCTGTGTCCTGTCCCGCTGTCACTGACATCGATCACACCCGGCACCGACAGCCCAGTTATTTGTCACTGGGATCCTCCCCAGGGAAGAAAAACCAAGTTCAAAAGCAAGGGGCAGCTTTCCAGGGTGGGGGGCAGCAACCCACCGGTAAGCACCCCGAGATGCATGGGTGAAGGGAGACCCATCCCTCTGGACCCGCAGCCAGGCTGCCAAGGGCTCACCCTTAGCCCAGCAGGAATGGCACCAGGGAAGGTCCCCCTGCTCCCCCCGTGGGGACAAGCCCCTGGACATGGACTGGGATGAGCCCTGGCCACGACAGGGCTCTGTTTGGAGCATTTTTGCCATGGAAATGATTGATTTCCCAACCGCAAGCTGCTTCCCAGTGAAACCCCATGATTTTTTCCTTTTCTTTATTTCACCCCATGTGAGTGAAATTACATCAGAAGGGACAAGAAAACTTAAAAACTTCATTATGTGACATGTCTAAACTGTGCATTCAAGCACACACCCCCACACCCCCCTGAGTTTTTGGATACAGAGACAGTTTGGTTCTCCCCTGGATGGCTTTTTATGCAACTCTGGAACACATCAAAGCAAAGCGTTGCTGGAGAGAAGCATTTCCTTTGCCTTCTCATCAAAATGCCGCTATTGATGTCACGGAGAGACGAGAACCTCGGGAAGGGGGATGGAGAGGAGCCTTTAGCACGAGGGGCTTCCTCTGGGTCCCACCATTGCTCCACATGCCCAGCCCTTCTGCAAAAACTCTAAACCAACGCTTTTCAGCCCATTCTCACGGTTTAGAAGGAGGGGACTTTAAAAAAAAGAAAGAAAAAAAGGGGGAGTTCCAGAAGTGGAATGAATGGGCTCAGAACTTCAGGGGAAGCAAAGGAGGGAGAAGGGGTGCTCAGGGTGCCGGGTGGGCACAGAGCCCTTCCCGCGGGAAAGACCCCCGCCAGGCTGCAGTTTCGCAGCAGTTTGAGAAGAAAAAGGGGAAGAAAAGGGACGACGAAGCATGGCCGGGGCCGGCAGCTCAGGCTGCCCCCAGCTCCTCACAGCAGCCTTTGTTTTAGGGAGTGAAAGGGGCGGTCATGGGACAGCAGTCAGCCGGGCACACACGGGGGAGGCGAAGAGAAAACTTTAATTAGGGTAACTTGAAGGCAGGCTTTAACCAACAGCCGGCAGGAGGCCCGGTTTGATCTCCTTGTGGGATAGACCCTGTGATTAATCGTGGCCCTGTCGAGGGGGACGGACACCTGCCTGTCACATGCTTTGATTCCCAGCGCAGGCTTTGATCTCGCCCGGCTGCGTGGGAGGGTGTTAGAGCAATGGATGTGCCCAGGTCGCTTTTATGCCGCCCGCAGGGGGGCTGTGAGGCCGAGAGGGGGTCACACATGGAGGGGGGGGTCTTGGTTGCCGGCCCCGGGGTCAGCCCAGGAGGTGCCAGGAGTTCGTCTGAAGGGGAAAGTTCATCTCCAATCCAGGGAAGCTGTGGGAGCCCTGGGGACTTGCTGTCATCCTGGGGGAGAAGCATCCAAGAGGGCGGTGGGGATGCTCACCCCAGAGCTGGCTCCAGAGAAGGTCGCTGTGTCCCCCCAGACCCACTCCTGCCCATCCCAAGGGGCTGCTGGCGAGGTCATACTATGAGGTGGTGGGGTCTGAGGTTGGAGTGGACAAGGGGGTGCCCTGGGTGGTGTCCCCACCTTTCCCTGCTCTCACCATCCCACTGACAGCCTGCAGCAGTGGCTCTGTGACTGTGTGCCACTGGCCCAGCATGGCCAGGGACACTGGGGGGAGAGCAGGCAGGGCACATGGCTGGGCAGCAGCCGTGCAAGGTGTCCTCCATGGGGACAAGTGCCCAGGTCACCCAGCCCTTTCCCAGCAGGGTTTCCAAACCAAACTTCTCACGGAACATAAGGGAATTGAGTCTGGATTTGCCCCTGTGGATCCTTGTCCTGCTGGGGACCCCCAGGACTGCTCACCCCAGTGATTCCCTGCCCCTGCCCGCTGGTGGCAGGTTGATTGGCGTGGGCACCTTCATGCCTGGGCCCGCTCCTGGGTTTATTCTGAGCCCTGACATTTGTGCCAACCAGGCAGAGCACGTCGCCTTGATTCACTGGAGCGGGAGGGAGTCCCTGCGTGGCCGTGAAAGAGGATCCTGAGGTCTCTGCTTTCAGCCTGACCTTGAAATGGGAGCAGGGAGGTGAGTTCCACCCCATTTCCCCAATCACACGGGTGGTGTGGAGGGAATGCAGCAGAAAAGCCTCGCACATCCTGGGCATGAAGGAATGGTGCTGGTGTGGGCAACCGGGAGAGAGCAGGGATGGCCAGGACGATGCTTGGACCACACATCCCCCCCAGCCTGCTCTGCTGAGGCTCTGCTGGGCACAGGATGGTGGGCACAGGATACCCGATAGTGGGCAAAGGGCTATTAATTGCTGCCAGGCTCCCATGGGCTTCAGGAACCTCCCTGAGTCCGGCGTTATTTCCATTCCTTTTCCTCCTGGCTTTGGACAGGGAGGGTTGTCTTGATGTCTCAATAGATGGTTTGACTCCCACGAGGAGTAAATGTCCTGCTTTGGGGAAGAGGAAAGGTCTAACGAAGCTAGAGACAAGTATGGGAAAGCCCTTCTCTGTGCTACAGGAATATAACAAAAACAAATTTCCAAAAGCCCCGGACAAGCCCGGTAAGTCTGTAATGTGGTGTCCCGTTTCCTAATCTCTTCAGTAAGGAAGCAGTGTGTTGAATTTAAAATATCCCTCTGGTAAATGCTAACTATTTAAAGAGTGCTAGGGTCTTAGAAATGCAAAACAAAGATTTGTTGATTAAAAACACATGGTTTGTTCTGGAGGCAGGAGTAGCCAGAAAAATCAGTTCTGACAGTATTTTGGCTTTTTCAATCCCACAAGACATGACGGTGATTTATTATAGTGATGTCAGCTGTGGTTGAAAAAAGTTCCCTGTGTTGTCTTAATAAAAGAGCTTTACCTTGAAATCATTAAACTCTCAGCCTGTTTATTTGAAGCGATGACTGTGGATGTGAATGGTCCCCTCTAAATCACTCGGCCCTTCGCGGGAACATATGCCTGCACATGAGGTGCGGTGACAGCCCGGAGCTCGCCGGGGTAATGCCAGCCGGGTGATGGATATGATTAGGGCGGCTTTGAAACCTGGAGGGGAGATAAGCACACCAGGCGGGGGGGTGAGGTTGGGGGGGAGCCCCCACATTACAAAGGGATGGGAATTAGAAAGACAACAGGGTCTATCTGTCTTCTTCTGCCATCCACGCAGATGTGCACAGCCGTTCCCTCCGAAGATCCACTCGCCTCCCCCCGGCCTGTGCCAGGATCGCAAACGAGCAGGGCAGCATCCTGTACTCCCCCCTCCATCTCTCCCCGACAAGACAAAGCCCAACATGAATTTTGCTGGATTTATTTCTACACAGGAGGCTGCAATTGCTCGTCACAGAAGGGCCACCTCACCGTGCTCCCTGTTATGGCAGCTGGGGAGCTCTGGCATGCTCCAGGGAGGCAGCAGAGGCTGGACGTGGCCAATTCCACCGGGCTTCCAAACCCGTGCGTTGCTTTTTAGGGTGCCAGCGGTGAGTGGTGATGGGGTCTCTGGGCGAGAGGCAGGGAGCTCCGGAGCAACAGACACACTATGGCTTCGCACTCACGGTCAGTGTACATCCACAGCCACCAAGAGCCCAAGAAGCCCCCGCTCAGAGTGGGGCAACCCCCCCAGGAGCCGGGGGCAGCCACTGCCATCTTCATACATCCTCGTCCTCTGCTAAGAAACCTCTGAGCGTATGTGAATTTACAGTATTTTTCCCTTAAACAGAAACACGGCACCAACACGCCAGGGCTTTGTCCTGTGGAGAGGGACACGCAGGAGCCAGGGGATGGCACAGGGCTGGGGACAGGCAGTGGGGAGGGATGTGCCTGGTGCTGCAGTCCCCGTTACATCCCAGAAGTGTTAAGAGTAAAACCCTCAGCCGGGTATCACAGCCAGCATCAGCCACAAGGTGTTAAGTGGGAAAAGGGGAGAAGTTCTCCTTACTGTGCTTAATTTCACAGCCAGGATACTTAGGTGTCACATGGTGTGGATGGGGCATAGAGCAATGGATATAGGTTTATATAAGGTCTATAACAGAAATAACCTGCCAGGCTGGGCCCCCCGTCCCTCAGGTGGTTGCTGGAGTTAGCTGAGCTCAGCAAATCCCATTACCAAGACCCAGCACAGAAACACTTCACCCGGGCGCGGGCATCCCCTGCTTCCCCAAACTCCACAAACCCCACCGCTGGGTGGAAAAATGGGGTTGCCTGAGAAAAAGGGGGGGGCTCACACCCTCACCCAAGGGGGTGCCGGGGGGGTGCTGTGGGATCTGTTCCCGCAGCCGCCAAGCCCTTTCCCTCGGATCTGGCAGCAGTTAAGCACTGAGCAATATTTACTTCTTGGGTAAACAGCTGTAATCTCCCTAACCAGAGTTTATCACGGAGAAGTGAGTTAAATTCTTCTCGGATAATCCCCGCGTGTTGCGGTTTTCTGAGCAGGAGATTTTCAGATGCCATTGGATATAAATGGGTGGCTCTGGGCTGGAGAGCGATGAAGGCTGGATTACCCCCCAAAGGGAGGGGGGTGCAGGTCCCCCAAGCTCCACAGGGTGCTGAGCCCCAGCGAGAGCTTGAGGAGATGCTCACCAGCATCCCGGGTCTGGCAGAAACGGCAGCAAGTGCTTGGGTTTGTGGCAGAAATCTCTGGAAAAAATTCTTATCACCAGCCAAAACCCAACCCCTCGGCCCCGGAGCCCCCAGACCTGGGTGAATGAGCCAAAGGGACATCTGGGCGAGTGCCCATCTGCTGGGTGCCCACGAGCAAAGCCTCTCTCTTCAGTCTTCATCACAACACAGCCCTCGGTGCAGTAATTGCATTAGAAATAATACAGGTGTTGACAAAAGCCCCACCTTGGTGGCTGTTTACACTAAAATCCCCAGAATATGGTGTCTGGGAGAGCACATAGCACGAGCTGAACCCTGACCCCACTGAAGTACCTGGGAATGTTACCAGAGAGGAGACGCTTGGCAGGTACTAACACATCATACATTATCTGCCTTAGCTACAAGAATTATATTTTCCCATCAGCATGATTATTTTTATTTGACTTTTAAGCTGAGCTGGAAGACAGGGTGGCTTACATCCATCATTGCTGCGGCTATTAGAAAATTAACCAAGCTTAATAAACTTCCTGCATGGCTTGCTTCTGCAGCTGTGTATTTAGAGGGAAAACAAATATACTGACTGGCTCTCCATGGAAGCGCATCTCTAAACAAGATTTGTTGGAAGTGAGGAATGGCCCAGGATGATCCCAACGTGGCTGTGGCTTCGCTGAAAAAGGTCTGTGCGGAGCTGAGGTTTCAGCACATGGAAACCAGTGTCAGTGTGGGTGCTTGTCCCCGTTGCACGTGCTCTCTCACCACCAGACAGGGCTTTGCACTGCATTAACTCCACTGGAAGAAGCTCTTTTGGTGTTCGTAGCCATCTGTGTGTGATTGACGGCCAGGAACTGGTGGTCCATGAACACCCTGTCCCCGTGCAGTCTGGGGACAGACCCTGGGGCTGGCTGGGCTTTGGGGTGGCTGCCACCCTGCGCTGCTGCCCATCCCCTCCGGGCTCAGAAACACTGGTTGTGACTGAAGCTCACAAGTCCTGGTTTACTCACGATGAGCAGGGGACCCAGGGAAAGCCTGGGCATGACTTGAAGCAGGATTTAAGCAACCTTCAGCCCGTTACGGACCTGCAGACGGGTCCAGACGTGTTGTGCTTTTTTTGTGCCTCCCGTGCAGGGCAGCAGGGGCTCAGTGGGAGCCCAGACCAGGCAAAGGAGACTCCCAGCAGCTCATCTCTCCTCTCCGTGCAGAGCCAGCGCATCCTCGCCGGGTCAAGCAGCGATACTGTAGGCTGGGGAGAAAGCAGGGAGTCTCTCAGCAGATGGGATTCGAGTGGAAAGAGCTAACGCTCCAGTCTCCTCTGTAATGAAAGAAGATGGGCGAGTTCTAACCAAACCAGCCGTTGTAAATCATCAGCTCGGGGGTTTTGCTCAGCCATTAGATACACCTGAAGACACCCTCAGCGCTGCAGACGTGGCCATGGGAGTTTCATGCAACGTGTGACTTTCACATCAATCTCTTTCAACCAGCAGAATGAACTGGCTGTTCACGTCTGTGTGTCTCAATGAGAAGACGCAATAAAAAAGGGACATTTAGACGGGTCTGAGACTGTGTCTCCCTCCCTCTGTGCACCTGGAGGCTTCTCTACCCTCCTCTCCAAATACCCAGCACCAGCAAAACGCTTCAGCCACAGGGTTTGAGTCCCTGGATCAGAAGTGGGGGAACACAAGGGGTTTGGGGTCTCCTTCCCTGCAGCCCCGACGATGCCTCTGCACCAACAGAGACCACCAGGGAAGCCCGTGCCCGGCTCCCAAACCCTTGGCTGCGGGTGTTTGCAGCCTCCCAGGTAAATGAATGGGAGAGAAAGTTGAGCAGAACCCTTAAAAAGTTTCAGGTTTGTAGATGGGAGATAAGTCTGGCAGCACGTTCCTGCTGTGTCCCAGGCTCTCGGCCTGGGGCTTCACCAACAGAAGGAAATACCAGCCCAAAAATGAGGGCTGGGGGATGGAGCATCGCACCAGGCTCGGCCCACAGGGGTGGAGGGCAGAAACACAGCACTTTTGGTGGCTGGATCCATTGAGATGGCACCGAGTCCTGTGGCCTCACAGGAGAATCATCCCCACGTGGTCAGAACCACAGTGTAACCACGCTGGTCAGAACCACGGCAAACGCAGCGGGGGCTGAGAGGACCAGGACCTCGTGCCACATCACCGGGGCTGCCGCCAGCACGAAGGAGCAGGGAGGGTCGCTCCTTCCCTCACGCGTCTGCAAGCAAATTAAAAATTAAATAAATAAATTCGCTAGTTTACAAATAGAACTGTTACTTGTTACTCACAGTATTAACAGTCTCCTTTTATTTTTTTTTTTCCCCTTTTTTTTTTCCAGGCTGTGAAAGACGTTTGTTTCAGTTGCCAACATCTCTACAGAACTAATGTGGGTGGATTGTGACAGATATAATTTCTCCATCCTACAGTTTCATCAACTTGAGTTCTGTTAAACTATACCCGCTGGGCTTAGCTCCTTTTAAAGTTTCCGCTTTGACAGGTAGATTTATTAGTCTTGAAATTTGTACAAATCAGATGTCACTCGTGGCAACTTGTCAAAATGTCAGTCTGGTGAGGGAGGCATGAAAGGATTTTCTGGAGAGAGACGGGAGGCAGGCTTGAAAGAGCTCGAGCAAAGCAGAAGAAAGGAGCTGGGAGGGATTGCAGCCTTCTTGATCCTGGGGGTTTTACTTTATTAAATATCTAGCGCCATACAGTGGGAGATGCTGTTGGATCCTGCCCGCCAAGACATCAAGCCTGTCAACATGGGCTGATGGCTCCTCACTCACGCCCAGCCGGCTTTCGCAGCTTGTTATGTATATTTAGGGCACGGCTGAGGCTCGGGGAGGGGAAAGTTCAGCTCGTTTTTTAGTGCTGCTGTGTTTGAAACGTTCCATTATGGCCCTAACAAGTCATGGGCAGAGGGTGATGCCTTGGCTTGGGCTCCCTGCACATGAGGAGAGGAGCTGGGGGGACGCCTGCACTGGGGTCCCCTCCAGATCCATCCCTGACCTGCATCCCTGCCCTGGCCACAGGCACAGCCTCTGGACGGAGGGTTTCATCTGCTGGAGGACAGAGAAGCCCAGAAGGAGGGTCCCTGGGCTACCTCACGCCAAGCAACACAACTTACCCACTTCAGCTGTTCCAGTGTTCGTGTCCAGCCAGAGGGTCTCCGTACCCTTTTTCCTTGGAGGTGGATGTGAGTGAGCCGCTGCCCAGGGCACAGAGTCCTCCTCGGGGGCCGGGTGGGCAAAGGTCCGTTGGGATGAAGCCTGAAAACAACTGACCTCGTTGGCCATTTGTGCTCTCAGTGATGAAGGCAGGAGCAACGCAACGCGAACTTGTAAAAGACCACATGCTGGAAGTGGTTAGAAAACCAGCAGCCACCCCCCTTTTAACGCACCGACCCAATAATTTTGACTGAAGTTTTTCCACAGGATAAATTCAGTGTTGTTGAAATGAAAACTTAAAAAAAAAAAAAGCCTTTAAAAACAGCAATTTAAAAAACACTATTTTGATTACCAGTTCCAAGAAGATCAGGAAGATCTTCACTGAAATCAACATTTTTACATGAATATTTACACTTTGTTTGAAAAATCTGTTTTGGCTGAAAAGACATTTGTTGAAGTTCGCTTGACGGGTGATGTCACTCCCCTGGTGACGTGGGGACCCGGTGTGGGGCAGGGACAGCACATCACTGCTGGCCCTGGCAAGATCGGAGCAGAGCCAGGCAATTCCTTGCTGCAGTTTCCCCGATGTGCCTGGCTGGAGACATCACAGCCCCAAAAAGGGGCAGAAAATAAAGCCCTGTCTGTCACCCTGGCTCCTTTGGAAATGCTGGGGTGGATCTCTCGACCCAGAAAGCTCCCAGCAGGGACACCCTTTCCAGCAGGACTGTGGTACCAGCGCATCCCAGGATTTTCCTGCACCTCTCCATCACGTCCCAGCAACCCCGTCAGTCACAGGGCTCGTCAGCAGCACAGAGAGGTGCTGCCCCAGCCCAGGGCTCAGGGCAGGGAAGAGTTTTCTCATCACCAGGAAACTCATTTTCCCTCCCTGCACTGGGCAGAGCTCAGGCAGCACTATCCTCTCGGGAACCCTCCCTGGGCCAGAGCTGGTCCCAGCCTTTACACCCAGCCCTGACACTGTTTATGACACACGCCTGAGTGAGCTGTGAAATGAAAAATAATTTAAAAATCAGAACTGGTATTTGTCCATGGGTTTTGAAACGGGACAGCCCTGCAGAACAGAAAGTGAATCAGAGCCAGCCCTCGCCGCAATCAGTTTCAGCACATTTAGTGATTAATGAGTGTTTTGTCAAACAAAGTGTACGAGAGAGGGGACAGACTGTTATTTACTGTCCTCACTCTCTGCTGCCTTCATGGGCAGCAGCACCCTGCCATCATGTGCTTCTTCCCCTCATCCCATCTTCTCTTGGGGTGCTTGGGTGCTGCTCTGGTACCACTGCAGATCCTCTGCACCCTCCTGCTGCCCCCTGGCTGGGGGTCTGGGGTGGCTTTGGGAGGGTGGTGAGCACCATGGGAAGGGGAGGAGACCCCAGAGTCAGGACCTGACCCTCGCCCACCCGCTCCCATCCTTGTCCTGTGCTTGCCACGGGGTCAAAACTGTACATCACAGCAAGAAAAATTAAGCTGAGAGGCTTTGCTTAATTAATGGGTACATAAATGTTTCCCTTCTTCCAGCAGCTCAGAGTGATTGTCTCCTGAAACGAGGAGAATGGGAAAAACCACTTCACACGGGAGGATCTTCTTTAAAAGAAATCACTTCATGTCACATCCAGCCTTGATTTCCTTTCATGTGGCAAACGGATGGTGGCAGCTTGCTTTCCACATTAAATACCATCACGGCAGGTACGTGGGGACGTCAGCAGCTCATCCCATCACTGCCGGAGCCATCTCCAGAGGTAAAATCTAACCCTGGCTGGGGCAGAGCAGGGCAGGAGGGGGAAGAGGGTCGGTCCATCTCTTCACTGGGTGTTTTTTCCCCACGTGCTGTGGGTGTCTGCAAAGCGATTTCGGCGCAGGCAGTGGGGAAAGGGAGAGGAGAGGGAACGAGAGGAGGGGGGTGGAAAAAATGCCTGGCATGAGTTCAGAAAGCTCTCCAGCTCACACATCTGGTTCTTATATTTCAAAGTTAATTAGTCATATTGAGGCTGTCTGAAGATAAATTTATCATCCAGAAAAAACACAAACAGTTTGAAAAATGAAAGGAAGTGAGGTGACATGGCTTGACGTTTAAATAAATCATTTTAACATGATTAAAAAACTTGTCCTCCCTGACACCCGGAGCCGGATACTTTGTAAAGACTTTCTGACAAAGACAAGTCCCTGTTTGGTATACAAAGCCCCTGCCATTCAATTATACAGAATAATCTTTGGGCAATTACTTTGCTGAGTGACTACCGGAGGATGTGCCGCAGGGAGCTGAAGAAGCCAGGAGAGACCGGGGGGAGGTCACTCACAGCTGGTCCCCAAGTGCTGGAAGGGTTGGGGGGGTCCAGCTCAACTGGGATGGAAGAACAGAAAAGGGGACACGTGCACCACATGCTGGTGAAACCAAGGGTGCAAGAAGCGTGGAACACCCCCCCAGCATCTCCTGGGGGACACCCAGAGATGGGGCTTGGACACCCCCCCCCAAATAAGAGGCAGCCCCACACCGGGGCATCGCTTGTCACGGCCATTCCCCCCATCCCTCCAAAGGCTGGGCTGATCCAACACAACCTGAAAGTTGTCCCCAATTAGCAGTTTTGTCTCCTCAATGGGCTGAAGGGGTAACAGGAGGTGCTGGCTCCTGAACCGGGTAATTCTCAGCCGAGCACATCATGGACCTGTCACCGCCTGTTCCTGCCAACACCACACAAAAAAACTCTTATTAGATCAGTGGCTTTAGCTTTACATCCATATTATCAAATTTCCTTCTCGCTGGCTTGAGCGATAGAAGGTCTGTGATTAAATGAAACGCTCTCCCTGAACATCAACTGGAAAAAAAGCCCTGTGTGTCTGCTTGACAATATGTCTATAAGCTAAACATCAATCAATATTAGGGGGAATCAGCATATTGGATGACCCAGAGGAAGAGCTCAGCTGGTTTTCATTCTGATTCACCTGCTTTGTCAGATGCTTTCCAGGGATATTTAAGTTTTACCCATCTTGGCTGAATTACTGATATTTTCCATTTCCCAGCTCCAACCCCATCCCTAGGGAATCACTTGGGATTTTTTTTTCTGTTGACCAGATCCAGCCCATCACCTTGCTGCCACGGCTCTGGGAGAGCTCACAGAGGAATCAGAGTTTCTTGGTCTTACAAAGCATCTGCAAAGTGGGGACCACAGTGTGTTCCCCCACCCCTGATTCCCATCTGCTTGGAGCGGAGGAAGTTCAAGAAGGTGGGAAGATTCACATCTTGTAACAAGAAAAGAGCTCTCCCAGGCATGAAGGAAGCAAAGTGACATAAAAAAGCATGGAATAAAAATAAATAAATAAAAAAGTGACGCTTAATGGATAAAATGAATATTCAAGTTGTTTCCAAGGAAGAATCTTTGACTTTGGTGCTAGTTACAGTTACAAGGTTTATGCGTTTTCTTGCTGTCAAAGCCTTCACCGTAATTGTCCAAAAGTTCCTTGATTATCTCTAACAAAACTGTCAGCTGCCTTTGAAGTATCAGAACAGTCTCATCACATCTTATTAAATAGTAAACATCATTTGCAAGTGCACAGGAGATACAGACACTGCGTCAGGCGACTCGTCAAAGCGGGTCGGTGGGGTTTGCTCCCCGCGCAGCACCTTCCCGCACCGGGGGCTGCGGGGCTGAGCCTGGGAAACCTCTTTACCACGGCACAACGGCTACCAGGAGCTCGGCTTCTCCTTCACACGGAGCCAAGAGCTCAGCCAGCCCTGAGCCGAGACGCTGTTGCCCACCTGACAGAGCCGGGGATGCCACACCATGGGGAATGCAGCTCCTGGGCTTGTGCACCCCCAGAACACGGCTCACATGGATCGCCCCCCTCCCCGCAACCTCTCCCCTTCAGAAATCACCAGAGGAAACCATCCCTGTCAGCTCGGAGCATTCTGAAATACATTCGGAGAGAATTACTTGATTTGGAAAGGAAAAAAAAAAAGTCATGTTTTGGATCCAGCCTAATGTTTTCATGCCTTTCTTTTTTTTTTCCCCTCTGAGCCAGATTTGGAGAAACTTATTTCATGCGTTGAAGTGTCTTTCGAGAGTTGAATCTTTCACAGAAGAGTAATTGTGCAATTAGCTATGAATTAGTAAAAATTCATTCTAATTACTTCCAGGTGTGGCACATTTCATGCCTAAACCCGAGGATGGGATAGCAGCACTCTGTCAGCACTCGCTGTCACAGGGAATGCCAACAGCCTCAGCCCGAGACGTGCCCTGTGACAGCGCTTTGGGGACCCATAATTGCAGCGTAAGCGCAAACAGACCCAACTGGGAGCTGGAGTCCCTTCCAAAACCTTCAAACTGGGGAGCTCCCAGTAACCTCCAGTGCTTCTGACCAGCAGCAAAGGCTGCGGTTCAGACTGACCCTGGTGAAGTCCCCGGTGTGAGCAAGGGCCAGCCTCGGAGAGGAGCCACAAGCTGTGATGAGGGTCCTCCTCTCATGGGTGCCAGGCACCCTAAAACGCAGGGGTTTGGTTAATTTTCTTCCCCTCTCAGTCTAGACAAGGGACTTCAGGGCCGTGCTCTGCTGCAGGGAGCTGGAGCCCTCCTCACCCCCCAAAGCCAGAGCTAAAGCCAAGCCCCACCAGTCTCCTGCTGGCTGGAGAGGAAAAGCCAGGTGGATCCTATTGTGCCTGGTGGGTCATTAAAAACACTGGAAATCTCACAATAAAAGCCTGCAAGATTTCTAGCTTTAATTCCAGATCAAAGAGGCTTTGGGAAGGAGCATCCCAGGTTTGAATGCTTATCTCAGCCAGACCCCGTGAGCTTTTGAAGTTGCCCCATCAGTCACTAATCAAAGATCTCCTTTTAGATGGGGAAATCAAACCCCTTTCAGCAGAACCCGGTGGTTATCAGTTTCTAAACATCACTTGTCTTTTTGAATGACCTTCTTTTTGTGAGCTGACCCTGGAGCAGGAAAACCTTGCAAGACCTGGCCCTTTGGTTTGCAGAGCCTTGGCACATGCATAGCTGTGCTTGCAGGATGTTCCAATCAGCAAAGAATGTGTGTGTGTGTGTAAGCAATAAAACTCTTCAGAGGTAAATAAATACATGCTGTAGTCTCTGTTTAACACATCGCAATTGCCTCCAACTACAAGTACTAACAAAAAGACCTGGCATTTGCAATCAACAGAGGAATTCACAGAACTATTAGTCTCTGCTTTTCCTCATCATAGACAGACAATGCTGAGAAGACAATACCATTTCAGAGGATCTAGTTCCTAAATATGAAGCATTTTGGCTAAAGAAACCTTCTGGTAACATGAATAAAAGATCTTCCCTGTTACCCTTCTGCCATTGAAGCTTTCATGAAAGGTGTCTTCTGCTGTTAAAAGTCCCCCCGGGATTTTGCAGCACCAGCCTGCGGTGAGGAGTGGTGCTCTCCCCCCGTCGCCTGCTGCTGGGAATGTTCTCTGGATTTAGTTACCATGATCCCACCGTGCCTGCGTGATCCCTTCTTGTAAATCCGCTGTGCGGAGCTCAGATGACGCGCTGCTCCTTTCAGCCCGTTTCTTGATGGGAATTCACACCTCGAAATCCGATGTGGAACACGAGGGGAGCCGGGGTCCAGCTGCTGGGCTGGGGCACGGCTGGCACATCGGAGGCGTGCATCTGATGCGCTTGCGTTGCTGGACCTGCTTTCTGTCCCCAAGATTCATGACCCACCTATTCTGGTCTTTCTATTTTTGGAAGTTGTCTCATGGTTCCATATCCTTCCCTGTAATTGGATTCTCCACGTCCTCTGGCTCCGTGGCTCAACACTCAGGGTTAACCCCACGGGCTTGCACAAGATGGGTGGGTGCCTGGGCCAAGGACCCTGCAAGGAATGGCTGGCAGCAGCCACAAAGGGGCTGAAAATAAGGTGGAGGGACTCTTCAGTGAGTGCCTGAGCAGTGATTTGAGGGGCTGGAAGGAGGGGGCAGCACCTGGACACCCACAAAAGTTCCCAAGTTCAATACCCCATGGATAACCCTGCTTCCCAAAGCAGCATGAATCCTCTCTGGAGACACCTCCACCCCACATGTGGCCTTTCCACAACATCCCAACCACTTCAAGAGGTGAGGAATAAATCCTCAGGAGCGAGAGGCATTTGAGCTCCTCTGGCGCTGTGTGGTGGGTCACTGCACACCAGCCCCCTCCCCACCCTGGGTGGGACATCCATCACCTCCAGTGGCTTCCAAGACCTGCTCAAACACTGACTGAGATCCCCAGACAAAAATACTGGAGACAAAGCAAAACTGGAGCGTTTCTCTCATCCACCCTGGGAACACTTTCTTCTCTGCTTTTCTGTCTGTGCGTTCTTTCTGCCCTTCCTCCTCCCTCTCCCTCTGTTGCAGTTCAAGACATCTCTGTGGGCAGAGGATAATCCCTGGGCAAGTGTCCTTGGGACCCCATCCCTGCTGTGTGTGTGGGGATCTCTGTCACCGCAACGTGACATTTCACTGCGAGAAGGTAAACCACCTCCTTTTAAGAAACACAAATGGAGTTCAGGGCCGAGGGTGGGGAGGTGCAGAAAAGCTGCAGTGGGTAGCGAGGTCTGTAGATCACCAAGCACCTAAACAGGACAGCTTTTATTGGGTTATACCTGATTTCTGGCACGTTTGCCTGGGCGACTTTGAATAATTAAAAATCAACCTCTCTTATAAAAACCAAACAATTGGTGTCACTGTCCCGGGCAGCAGCAGCCCGAGGGCAACGCACTCTGGCTGGGGTGAAGTGCCCGGGCACTGCTGAACCCAACTCCCAAGACTCCTTTGAAAACTCCAAGTCTGAGCACAGGAGACTCCAAGGTGGAGCACACGGGACTGGCGCTGCCAAAAAACTCGAGTATTTTTTTAATAAGGGCTCAAACAAACTAATAAAAAAGACCCCGTCAGCAGGGCAAGTTTCATTCCAGCTGGGAGCTGGATTCCTCTTAAAAGAAAGTGCCAGCAGGCCCTTTAGCTCCAATGGCACTACCAGACATAGCTATAATTACGAGCTTTCTATTGCTGTGTGAAAGCTGTTATGAATTTCAGTGGGCAGAGGGGCACAGAGGAATAGTAAATCACCCAAACAAAAGGTATGGGCAGCAGGGAGTAGGCTCCGGTGTTAACCAAGCACCATTGTTAAGGCCTTAAATTATGAACACGTGCCATCGTTAAAACAGGATCTGCAAACTGGGAGCTAATTGTCCCCAAAGCACCCAAGCACTTCGGCAAGAGCAGGAGAAACCAGGCCATGCTTACTGGTCCTTTGTCCCTGGGAATCCCAGCACTCCCAGTTCATGTGTAAGAGGGGGAAGACTGTGTCCCTGGCCGCACACACCCTGGGAGGCTTAGAGCATCCTCAGCCTGTGCTCTGCAGGGAGCATGAGTGAGGATCTGCACAGCAGAGACAAGCATCTCCACCCCAGGGACCAGCAAAAGACCCCATCTCCCTTTGGGCAAGGGCGAGAGGTGCACAAGAGAACAGGTGATGCTTGTGAGAGCAGAGGACCTAGGAAGTGCCTTTTTGTCTCAAGTTTCCATGTTGAAAACTCCTCCCTGATCCAGGCTCATTGCTTGGGTGCCCTTTGCTGATCCCCACCACTGGCTCCTGATCCTACTTTTACAGTTTGGGTCCGGGGGGAGGCTGCAGAAGCAGAGCTCAGGCCAGAGGAGCTCCAGAGGCAGCTGGGGCCATCACACACAGGAGCTGCCTCCACACATGCCCCCCCCTGCAGACTGCACCCACCGATGCTCCCCTGGAGCTTCCCATCACAGCTACAGCCGAGTTTCCCTTGCAGGGTTCAAAGGAGGTCTTTTGGTGCTGCAACATCCCAGCCAGATGGTCTAGCCCTTGCACCAGGCTGTGATACCCAGTCGTTCCAGGGAGCACAGGAGCAGTTGCCTTCAGGGACTACCAGGGCAACTGGGAGCTCCTTCCCTGGGAACAGCAAAAGGCTGGGACCCTGCGGGGGGGATGTCTTCAGCAGCGAGATGGAATTCCAGATCTTCACCCACCTCTGTATGGCCTCTCTGCCGTGCCACAGCTTTCTGTGAGCAAACTCACAAAGTCTAACTTCCTATTAGCAGTTATTTTAGTAACCACTGTCACCACCCCTCCGAGCTCTGAATAATCTGTTGTTGATTTGTACATGGATTTGTACCGGAAAACTCTTTCCCAAGACCCAGGGCTTCACACAGCCTCCTTTATTAGTCCTGGATGGAGCGTTTGCGGAGGGCGAGCCTGAGGCAAAGCCGTGAGTCACAGGACCATTGCTCAACTGAGACCTCAGCAGAAGAACCTAAATCAACCCCGAGCTCCAACTTCTAAGGGAAAGTTGGAGCTGTGAGTTACAGCTGGGCAAGGCAGCTCTCCCAAGGCAAACCAGCATTTATTGGTCAGCCAGACACCAAACGCAGGCTTTGAGATGAAAATTTCTGGCCAAACTTCACAAAGAAACAAGTTTGATGATTTTCTCTTCTGCCATACGTTGTCAGAGATGCCCTTCTCACCCTAAGCCCACCACCTCTTGCCCTGCTCACTGCTGGGGGTACTCACTGATTAACATCTTGCTCCTCACACAGTCCTTTGTGGTCCTCCAAGATGTCCCTTCCTTCCCTGGACACCCCATGGGTACAGCCCACATCTCCAGGATGGATTTTGAGCCATTTCCCCTCTTTCTAGCCCATGCAGGGAAGGGAGGGGGCAGGCAGCGGCAGCCCCTTGGCTCACATGGGGAGGGAGCTCCCAACCTTCCCCCCTTCCCACTCCCCCCATCCCATTCCACAGGGATTACTCTTCTGTTTAACCACCTTTCTCACCCGCTGTCCCCAGGTCCCCACAGCCATAATCACCCAGCCCAGAGAGACTGGAGCAAACACCGTCATCACCCGACAGCACCAGGAGAATTTCCATGTTTGCCAAGGCAGTGGTCACTTTCCCCCCCCTTCCCCTTCCCTGGATGGATTTTCCTACTCGGAGAGATTTGTCTGCAGAGCATAACTTCTCTGCACCTTGAGAAAGTCAGCGCTCTCCCCGAGACAGCGGCGGTATTAATATCCCAAAGCGGGACGCGAGGAGGGAGAGCGCGTGAGTGAGGCAGCGAGTCTGCACCAAACCACATCAGTAAAATGAGAAAGCCAAAGATTGCGCCATAAATAAGGCCCAGCTGACACTTCTTAAATTCATAGCTTTAGCACACAGCAAAGTGTCTCCTTTTTATCAGGAATTTGTTGACAAGGGTTGCAAAAAGATCTACAAATAATACTGAGTGGGGCTATGAAAATGTATTTGTGGAACATTTCAGTATCAGGGATCACCATTATATCGGAAGAATTCATCTTCCTGGAACATTTTATTAGTAACTAGATTTTATAGCTGCTCCTTTTTAATTTTTTTTTAAATTTATTATTTTTTTCATTCCTCCAGCAAATGTAGCATAGGCTGAGAAGAGGGGGGGACCAGCATCTCTCATCTCTCCACATTCCCTCCCTGATTTATACCCTGCATTTCCAGCCCAGCAGTGGCCACAAAGGGTTTGATTTTCCACCCTCCCTTCTTGGGGCTGCTTTTCCCCACGGGTTTCCCGGGTGGCCTTGGGCCTCGGTGTCCCCTCAGTCCCACTGGCTGCTCACAGCATTAGGACCAGGCAGCAAAGCTGGGGACCAAGCCCTGGGGACCACATGTGGCCCTGAAGAACCCTCTGTCTGTGCAGCAGCATCGCCCCAGCCAGGAGACACCAGCTGGGCAAGGGACATTCACAGCCACCCCCTTACACCATGCTTGAGGTCTCAGTGCCAGTTTTTGGAGCTTACAGCTGAAACTGGGCCCGGGCAGGTGCCTGAACATCTTTTGTCTGCCCCCTCTGCCCCCAGATGAAGCTTGGCCAGGTTCTGCTGAGCCCCTGGGCTCGCTCACATGGTCCCTCTGCTCTCTTTACCCCCAAAGAAGTGCCCATCCTGCCCTCTCCCCTCCATATTCCTCTTCCACTCCACAGCTCCAGCCTGCCTGGCAGAAGCAATGATAAATTTCCAAGGGTGGCATTACAGACAGTCATAAATAACGCCTTGCTCTTCGGTGCCGGCAGTTTCCATTAGGGCTGTCTGGATGGGGCTGTTGATACCCCGAGTCTGCGCAGGGCCCAGCCGTAAAATTTATCAGCGAGCTTTCCTCACCCCATAAATCACCCCAACTGGAAGCCATATGGCAGATAAGGCCTTAAAAACATATGACCATGAGCAGCGGTGGCAGCAGCTCCTCTGCAGAGCAGGGCACGGGGCAGAGGACACTGCTGCTTTTTGGTTGAGCTCCCCAGAGCCCAGCAGACCCTCACCACCCTGTGCCAGCTCCGCTGTGACCTGCTCCCTCTCCAACAGGGTCTGTGCTGGCTGGATGGCAAGTAGAAAAAGGCATTTTATGGTTTTCTAGATCCTTACCAGCAGCTTAGAAGCAGGAATCATCCCTCCCCAAAAAACCCCATAAAACCCAGACTGCACATGTCCTGGAGCATCACTCCACCAAAGCTCTGGCAGAAGAAGCCACGTTGATGGGCAAAGCAAGGCCAGCACACCCCACAGGTCACTGTGACCCAGGCACAGCTCAGCAGCACCATCTTTGCTCACTAAGGGCCCAATATAGACCAGTTTGCCACCAGACAGCAGGCAGGTATACTGGGAAGGGACCCCAGCACCAGAGAAGCTCCCAGCTTGTCTCCCCACCGCTCACTCTGCAGCCTCCACTAACATCCCAGCTCTTGAGGGATTTAACTGCTGGCCAGCAAATATCAGAGCTCCCCAAACAACCACAGGCCTTTTGAGGAAAACTATTTTCACAGAGAAAGCACAAAGGTAAATTCACATGCTAAAAGTAAGAGCTTCCTGAACAAAAAGACTCTCAGAACAGAGGAACTCACAGTTCTACCTCCTCCCCACCACTGCAGTAGCACAGGAACCTCAGCACACCCCAAAACCTGCCCATCCTTATTTATTTCAGTGCAGAACGAGGTGTAAATTAGTATTGAATCAACCTGCTCACACTTCACACCCACTTTGCACTCCAGCAAACGTGTAAAGCCATGAAGAACCAGGCCTGTTGCGGTGGGGTTTAATTAAAAAGCCCTACAAAACACAATATCCCGGGGCAGGAGCTGGGTGCTGGGGCACCCTTGTGCTCTGTGCACCCAGAACTGCCCCAGCAGCACCGTCCCTTTGGCACAGGGACGTGACAGCTCTTGAACAGCAACAGGAAAAACATGGGAGGGGAGATACTCCTCCAGTTTTTACACAGCCCGGATTTACAGGTGCATTTCCCACCTGCTCCCCCTGTCACAAATCAGTATCTAGATACACCCAGACGGTATTTATACAGGGGTAAAAAGCAGAGTTTGAGCTGACAGACACCCACCAGTTCAGTGTCTGGACTCTGAGCCCGGCAAAGGGATAAATGAAAACTCTGGTTTTGGGACAATACAGGCGGCTGCCCGCTGTTCTCCCCACTCGCTGTCTTCCCACCCATCTCCAGCTCCTGCTCCGCTTTGCAGCATCTCTTTACCTCATTTCTAGTGCAATCCATTAAAAACCATGTTGAATGTCATCCTTTCATTCTTGGTGGTGGCAGCTTTTATGGGTAGGTAAGAGCCCAGCCCCCAGAATTAGCTGATTCCCTCCCAATTTGCTGCCACAGATGGGTTGACCCTGTCTCTGAGCAAAGGAATCTGCGTGGCTTTGGAGCAAGGAGCGATTCCAGGAATTCTGTGCCACCTAGAGAGAGGCCTGTCTTGCAGAATCTGCCATAGTGAACTCTTGGGAGCACATTAAATTAAGTGTCCTAAATTCGCCTAACTATGCATTTAATTTGGCAGTAATAGGACACTCTCTGTATAATAGAGGAGTTGCTGTATAATAGAAGAGTAGCTGCATATTAATATTTTGATTATTAAGGACATGTGTATTGGAGGCTTGATAACTATGTAATATATTATTGCTTAATTGCTCAGACTCTTAAGTATGTTTTCATAATTAGCTGCTATTTAGTTAACGTAAATATCCAGCTTATTAAATATAGAAATGTGTTTCTGCTCGCAACTGTTATTTGCACGAGAAGAGACAACAAGCACAGAGCTCTGGGCTGGCCCTGCCCGAGGAGCCCTGGGTGGCCATGGCTGGCTCTCGGGTGGCCACGGCTGGCTCTCGGGTGGCCAAGCAGCCACACAACCTGTCAGCTCAAATGAAAAAGACTGTTTTTGCCACGGAGCTGGTCTCAGGCACTCCAAACTTCACAGTCTTTATTGGAGGTGATGGGAAGCCTTTCTGAGCTCAAGCCATGGCTTTGTCTGGTTCCTCTCAAGCAGAGATAATCCCCTCTACCTGGGCCAGACAGCTGATGTGCTTCCTCCTTCCTTAATTTGGTAATAAATCTGCCAAGCTGGGAGCCTTCTGAATGAGGCTTTTGCTCTTGTTTCTGCATGGAGGACCCATAAAAACCATATGGAAATGAAAGGCAGAAATGCATATTTCATACTTTGCCCAAGCTGGGCCTGCAGCTCGGGGACCGGCAGCGTTTATCTGCTCTGAGCACCCCCATCTCCCCTCCCCAGGAAGGTGGATGTGACGGCAGATGCTTTTGGGACGTGGTCCTTCAGTGCCGAGACCGCAGGCGCGGGGCTTGGGAGAAACAGGGTGACTTGTGGTGGGACCCCTGTACCCAGGCAGCACCTCCTGCTCAAAATCCCACACTCTGTGGGGTAGAAAAAAGAGAGATGCCTGAGGAAACCTGGAAATGCCTTGTGTGCAGCCCAGCCTGGGCTCGTTCCACGGGGTGAGGGCTTTTTTGGGGTGTTTCTGCTTGCTCGGATGCAGAGGAGAAGAGGTCTTGGACCACGACACCGTTTAGGTCTTGGCTCTGGGTCCCCCCACCCAGCGGTGGGGCTCCCTGCCTGGCTCACAGCAGCAGCCGAGCAGAAACGGCCAAATGATCTCCAGGGTGAGTGATGCTCTGATGGAGACCATCACTCCCCTCCGGAGGTGGGGGCTGTAGGTGGACCCCCAGCTCCCGCCACCATCCCAGCCCCCCCTGCAGTGCTGCCAGGGAGGCGCTTCACCTCAAATTCTGGGGTGAAGCAGGCCAAAGAGGGTTGAGCTTGTTTTTTCAAGCTCACAGATTTTGGGCGGGTTTCTTGTTTTGGTTTCTAAATGCCACATTTCAACGTGTTTATTGTCCCGCAGCCTAACAGGGGAGGAAGGTAGAGTGAGCTAATAACTTAGCTGCCGCCAACATGTTTATTTGATTTTTCTTTTTTTCCAAGAGCTTTAGCAAACACAGTACGTACAAGGAAAGTAAAAAAAAAATAATCCAGCAACCCTGGTGCCAGCATGTATAATTCCTCCAGGAGCAGGTCTGATAGGAACACAAAAGCGTGCAGGCTTCCAAACTGTAACCAATATTTGCACATCGGAGTGACTAATTCTCCACTCTGCGCCGCAGAACAATAGGCATAATAGCGAGGTACGTTAATGCAAAGCGTGATTGTCTGGTGCCTTGGTTATTTGACACATAAACAAGGAGAGGAGGAGGATTTTTATCTACCTGTGTAACTATTCGCCGAACAGCGGGTTACAAACGCGCTCAGAAAATGCTGACCCAGGGCTGCTCCTGTACCTCCTGCGCTGGATTGGCACATGATTTGCAGCACTGCGGGAGTTCTATAGCTGACCTCATTAGCAGTGCATTTCCTGGCTTGTTAGCATCATATTTGTATAATTTACGGCACCTTCGTTTTTATGGAATGTGTTCCTTGTAGAGTGTAATGGCAGCAATATATTTAACCTCTCCTATTTAGGAATGCTGTTGCTGAAGGCAGCCGGGAGATATAAAAGGGATGGGTGGGTTTTTTGGTGGGTTTTTTTTTCATCCCTTCTTTCTCTCTTGCGTGTGTATTTTTTTCTTTCCCGCCCAGTTGCTAGATACCCAAATATATGTGTAACCTGTAAAGTGTTCATAAAAGGCAATGTGAAGCTGTGCTCAGGAAACCGCAGCTTTTGCAGGAGCGTTCCCAAGGTCAGGCCCCTAAATCAGTGCAGTGTCATCTTCCCAGAGCCATTACTCAGCGGCTGGAGGAGGGATGAGAACTGCAGCGGCAGGAGAGGAAGAAGCAGCTTTGGGGCCAAGGAAGTGGGTCTGGGCTCGGCTCCTGGCTCTGCCACTGCTCTCTTGGCCAACCTTGGGTGACGACGTGTCTCGGTTTCTCAGCCGGGGATGTTCCTTTTCCACCCTGCAGAACGGATGGAACCTCTGCGCTCTGGTGTAATACCCTCAGGGTGATGGGGATGGGGGGGTGGAAGGGACCCCCCGCCACTTCTCACACCTGAAGATTAAGAGATGGATTGGGACCAGTGCCCCCCACTTTCAGCCCAGCTGAACAGCCCCCAACGGGCAGTGGTTTTCACTGGGGACAGGGCGGGTGTCCCCGGGTGGGTGCAGAGCATCACCCCACTGCCACTGGGGGTCTGCACCCCTCAAACCACCCCCCCCAGCCACTCAGGAGCATCCTGACCTGCCAGAGGGAAGCTGCGTTACAGCAACCGGCACCATTTTTAGCACCGAGCCTGTAGGAATATGATCCTATTTCTGTTCCAGTCATCACAGTTGTTTTGTTGCGCTCTGGCAAATTAGAGCATTGATTTTTGTTAAGCACAAGGAGGAGATGAGAAGGTGACCTGCAGACAGAGCTAAACAGGACAGGGACAGGCAGCAGCTCTGCCCCTGCCCAACCCCTTCCCAGAGCAAACTGGGAACCAGTCACGCCTGTGCTCTGATCCAGTTGGAAGCACAGAGGTTGTTGCCTCTGGCTTTGCATCCCTCCCTTGCAGCGATCTCCAAGGCTGACCAAATGTGGTCACCGACGATGCCAACCTGCCCTCAGTACTCAAGGCTCCCTGGAAAACCCACAGAGAAAAGAAGCAACCCTTGTGGGCTCTGAGTCAGCCCAGCCCCTTCTGAGGTGTCTGAAACAAGGGCAGAGAAATCCCTGCAAATGCTTGTTTTCCTCCATCTAAATGGAGCCCGGGGTGATGGCTGTGGATGGAGATGTCTCCTGTTGATGGCTGAAGCCAAGGAAGATGAACCCCACCTGCAGAGATATTTACTGCTGATGTTGTAAAGCTCACTGCAGTTGGGAGAGAGGTTCTCAGCTGGGGGTGCTGCTTGTTAGTGCCTACGAAGCAGGCTCCGACAGGAAAACAGGGGTGTTTCCATGAGAGCAGGAGGAATGCAGCACCCAAACCACTGGAACGCCCTTCGGGGCATGAGTTAATGCCAGGTTGCTCTTGGGGCTCACCCATCACACCACCACGCTGGCACCACTTGAAAGCGAGCGCCTATGACTAACCAGCCCCGGCGCGAGATTAAAACTGTCCTTATTTCTGGCTCTGTCTGCAGATCTGAGAGGAGGGAGAGGGCTGAGACACGGAGTTAGCAAATGGGGTAGAAAGTGGCTTTCCCCAGGGGTACTTCAGTCAGCGGGGACTCTGGGGTGATGTGGGTTGGGGTTGTCCTACATCCCCTGCTCCTCCCACGGAGGCAAATTTGTCCTAAACCACTGGCTCCTTGAGCTTTGAGAAGAAACAGACTAAGACCATTTTTGCCATCCCTCTGCTGGGCTCAGATCATTTTGGAGACACTGAGAAGAAGTTCAAGGAGCCTATGAACTCATCAAGCAGAATATGTCACCACATATACTGCTCTATCACCTACAGCAAGCACCTGTGGGCTGACAATGCACGAACTCATGTCATGCAGGTGGCTGAGGAGGCCATGGCTCGTTTCACGGGGATTTGGAGGATATTCAGAAAGCTCAGCAGAGCTAAAAGGTCCCCAAACCCAGTCTCTCTCCCTTTTTCCTCATTTTTAATTAATTGCTCTGCATCCCTTGGGCTGTATTTCCAAATAAGTATCATTCTGGTATTACTGGATAAACTCTAAATGGATGGGCACGGTGGCTGCTTCTCTGCTCCGACTGAGCATCATCACTGCAGTTGTCAGCTCCACCTCCAAGTGCCCACGTTAAACTGCTGCTCTGAAGAGGCTGAAGTGAAAAGTAAGAAGCTTTTCCTCAGGAGACAGAGCCCTCCCTGCCTGATCTAGCCTGTCCCTCCCAGTACAGAAGCCATTTGCAAGGTTAAGGAGGGCCTGCGGCTCTCACGGTGGCCAAGAGCATCCTCCATCTGTTCCTGCAGAGCTTGCTCCTGGATTTTTAGTCTGCCCAGAGTCACAAATTCCCTCCTGACACAGCTACCTCTCTATTATGGGATGAGACAACTGTTTTAGGTCAGCGTGGGCACATTGTGGACCTGCTGCTGCACGTGTGAGCTGAGACCAAGGGTCTCCTCAGGCAGGACCAAGGCGTGTGAGTCCCTCCACCTCACCAGCCCTTCAGCTCGCTGCTTTCTGGCTGCGATTCCACCTGCTTTTCTCCAAGAAGGATTTCAAAACCCAGGATCTCACCTGGGGGGCGAGAGGCATGGAGCCCTGGGGGCATGTCCTGGGCCCACCTGGTGGCAGCCTCCTGTCTCCACCAGCTTGAGGTCTGTTTGTGCCTTAAAACAAGATTCGGATCCCTTATAACCTGGTGTAAATTGAACCTGTCTCATTAAATGGCAATGTACCCGCTTCGTTCTCTAAACATCCCATTTTCATGCTGCTCAGGTCGCCTGTGGTATCTCGCAGTGATGAATTCCACGGGTTAGCTAACAGTTGCATAAAAATACATCTTTTTGTGATGCTTTTCAGCCTGTTTGCACCTGACACGGCTCTTGTGCAGTGACAGCGGTTCCAGATTACTCGCCTTCTCCCTCCGTTTCGATTTGCTCAGCCCGTTCTCCTCTCTCCCTTAAGCTCATCCTGATTTCACTCAGTCTCAAGCTGAAGAACCAGCAGGATCTAAAATGAGTTTCTGCTGCCACAGGGGGGAATCTGGCTTGGTCTGCTCCACAGGCTCACGTGTGGAGGATCCACCAGGGGTATGTCGTGCTGGGTTTGCAGGGAGGAGACATCTGAGATGTCTTTCCAGCCCCACAGCCAGCTGTGGGGCCCATGGCTCAGGCAGGGCTGTGCTCTCTGCTCCATGTGCCAGGGCTGGGTCCAGTCCCTCTGGCCAGATCTGCTCCAGGGCTGCTTCCAGAGAGGACAAAGCAAGGTGGAAGTTGTACATCTATGACATCCCATGTGGCATCTATGGATATCTATGATTCTCCACGTGTTATCTATGATTTCCCATGTGATATCTATGACTCTCATGTAATATCTATGATATTCCACATGATATCTATGGATATCTATGATAACCCATGTGATATCTACGGATATCTGTGATTCTCCCTGTGATATCTGTGATTTCCCACGTGGTATCCCACATGAGTCAAGAACCAGCATCCTCCGTCACCGCCCAAGGGGTGCTGGTCCTGCACCCCAGCCTGTGTTATCTGCCCTGTCACACGCTGACAGGCACGCAAGGGACTGGGCACCTTTCCATCATCATCCCCATCGATCAGCTCTCGGGGTTAACGAGCATCTCCACCCGCCCCAGATCATTGGGGAGGGCAAATAAGAGCACATCCATGGGGCTGGGTAAGGTGACGGCCACTGCTGAGACCCCCGTGATGCCCCCTCCCTCCTTGCACTGGTCCCCCTGGTGCTGGGGGGCGGTTCTCCCGGTGTGGGGATGGGGTGGATGAGTTTCAGGGGGGCCCCAGCAAGCGCTCCACCCCCCAGCCCGGCGCACAAATGGCTCTGCAGCAGCCCCGGGAGCGAGCGGCAGCCCCGGTAATGTCTCCATGGCTTCTTGTTAGCTGCACTCTAAGCAGGAAAGTGACTGGCCCTGACAATATAATTTACATTGCTGTATAAAACTATCTGTGGAAGCCAAGCTAATTTGTGCCAGATTAGGCTATTTGTCTCAGCCACTGTCTAACGGCACAATCTATCAGAGGGCTGTTTTCAAATATCGCTTTTCAAGCGTGCCCTTGAGAGGCGGGAATTGATTGGGATCTTAGAAAGCAAAATTACAGCAATAACTTAAAAGAAACAATAATTACTGAATCATACCAGTGTCAGCACTCTGCAAAACACGAAATAGCCATCAAACCCCAATCCAATATATTCTGAAGCAAATTTATTGAATGGAAAAAGCAGTTGAGTGAGGCTTTTTTTCTCCCCTTTCCCTTCGCCCCCTCTCTCTCTCTCTCTCTCTCCCTGTACATATGGTTATCTCAAAACCGCAAGTGAATGAGTCGATAATTCTTGTCATTGACTGCTCCATTTTCAGAGAGTCAAGAAAAGATCCATTAGCTACCTCCCGACTCGGTGTCTTTCCCCTTCCCCTCCAGTCATTTGCTAGTCTGCACTCCTCAGGCAAACAAACATATATAACTAATCATCTGTTAAAGCGCCGAGTCCCCTAATAAATCTCTGCAACTGAAATACTTTAATGGGTAATTAATTGATCCTGTTCCAGAGGAGTAATAAGATAATAAATTAGACAATATTTCACTCAGTTGTGTCAGTGTACTGCTAATGGTGCTGTAGGGCTAAGCCGAAGGATAATAAATTAGCCAGAAATTAACTGCTAAGAGCTTTCTGCAGAGAAATTGGCTGACAGGCAAGGCTTTGTGATTTAGGGCCCCTCTGCCACTGCCGTGCTCTCCAGCACATTTGTTTTTTGGTTTTTTTTTTCTTTTTGGTGCTTGCCAACATTACCTCGGGTTGGGGGCTGGCAGCGCCGGGCCAGGGTGGTGGCAGGAGGGGACAGGCGAGGGGCGCAGCACCCTGGGTGCGGGTCCCCGGGCAGAGCCAGCCCTTCGGCGGGACCGGGGGAGCGGCAGATTTATTGCAATCTGGTCGCGCTGCATGTAGGTAAATTACTTTTGTGCTGACTATAAAGACTGTCTCTAAGGCAAGTTATTACCCATCCAGCAAACAAAAAGGGAATATTTTCTAGTGCATCTGTCATATTTCACGGGAAGGTTTGGTAGAGACGGCAGGAAGGATGACACCAGGGGACCGATCCTTGCCCGGTGTAAGCCCTGCTGAAGTCTGGCTGCTTTCCTGAGCCATTAATGAGAACTTTAAGGGGTTTCTGAACCTGGGCTGCACTTGCAGCTCACACACACACAAAAGCAGAGGGGGCCACTGAGTGGCAATGACTTTGATGATGCCAGAAGGGGCCAGGATTGAGCAATGCCGGGGGCTGGGAGGCAAAAGTGGGCTGGGGGAGCCAAAGGTCTCCTGCAACGGCTTAGACCAGGGACTGGCAGGGTTGGGCCACCCCAGGGAGACAGGAGATCAACCAAAGGTGGCTTTAAAGAGCCAGAAACCCGCTCGCCGCCTCGGAGGCCCTGGATTTATTTCTTACCTACAGCTGAGTGGAAGATGAAAACAACCATCAGTCTGTGGTAGAGAAATCTGGCTTCCTAGAAAGAAGGAAACGTTTGAAGCTTTCCGTTTTGCAGAAGAAACCAAAGTATGTGTCATCTGATTCAAACCTGCAGTTCTGGAGGGTTCACGTTACCTTTGGTCCAAGCCCAGAGCGTGTTTGGGACCAAAAGAATTGAAAATTCCTGCTGAACACTGAGCTTTGAGTCCTGTAGGACACAGCAGAGCAGATCCCAGCTCTCCAAGGCACCTCTCCAGCCGGGAAGGACTGGGGAGCAATGGGCAGCTCTCCCCTGCCGTCCTGCCCACCCACACGGCTCTGCCAGGCTGGAGATCTGCTCCCCAGCCCCATTTACAGCCCACTAATCCCAGCACTTGACAATTTTATAGCCCTAGATTATAGCCCAGCCTGAAACAGGCTCCAAGGATCCTCACCCCACCATCAGCTCTTACTCCTCAAAGGAAAGACTTTGGGCCGAGGGGCCACGAAGGGAGTTTTGCAAGGAACCTCCTCCTTTTCCTCTTTTTTTTTTGGGCTGCTTTGATCACAGTAAGGTTCAGATGTGCCCATTAGTGAGGTGCTCTGGTGATCTACGGCATCATCCTCCCACTCCAGCAGCAAACCAGCCTCCCCACCTTCAAAGGGACCCCAGTGACCTCCCCAGCATCCCCAGACCCGGCCAGAGCTGTGGGGGGACCCCTGTGTGGCTTTAGGGGGAGCTCTGTGTGGCAAACCCTCCTCTGTTTTGGGTCTGGCAAAAAGCAAGAGGGTGAAAGTCCCATTTCAGAGATGCTGGGGGAGATGTGGTTCAGGGAAGGAGATGCCATGGGAAGCTTCTCAGTTCAAGGAACACTGCAGGTGCCCCACAGCACCCCACAGTGTCCTGAATCCCAGTATAGCTCAGCCCCACAGCATCCCACAACATCCTGCATCCTGACACAGCTCAGCCTCCCAGTACCCCACAGCATCCTGCATCTCAGTGCATCTCAGCCCCAGAACATCCTGCATCCCAATAGAGCTCAGCCCCACAGCACCCTGCCTCCTGCAGTGTCCCACACCGGCGCAGTGAAGAGCGGCAGGGCAGAGCCATCACGGCCAAGCCCCTCTCCTTGGGTTTGCCCTCTCCCTCTCCTGCTCCCCCTCTTCTCCTTCCTGCTGCCTTTGCTTCCTGAGAGGAGGTGAAGAGAGTAATAATCAGCCAGGGCACCAGGAGAGCTCATGGACGAGATTAAAAGCAAATCAAAGAAGAAAAATTGTGGCATGGTTTATGTCTTCCTAATTAAAACCCCGCCAGTCTCCCTTCTCTTCCCCCCTCCCCTTTTCCAGCTAATGTTACACTAACGAGCTGAGTTTAGTGGCATTTATGTAGATAAAAGTCCTGATGATTGATCTCAATGGCTTGTTAAAATTAGTTTCAGTCCACCATATTGATTTAATTCCATTGCTTGAAAGTGCTAATTAATAATGATAATAAAAGTGTCTGGGCTCATTATTATCAGGAGGCAGGTTGGGAAGGGGATGAGGGGCACAGCAGCTTGTGCATCACTCTCTCCATCTAAAAATGGCCTTTGAGAAGCCAGCATGGGGTGCGAAGCAAAGACGAAGGAGAGGAGGGCAGGGCAGGGGCAGAGGAGCTCAGGTTTGCCCTTTGCTGGGGTCAGGGAACTCTGCTGGGGGTCTCTGCAGAACAACAGTGACTTTGCAGCACCCTGGGGGGCTCGCTGACATCAACCACCGACAGGAGGGGACACCTGCTGAGCTCTCCCTGGGCCCTGCCATTGGGCTGCCCGTCTGCTGGGATCGGTCCTGTCCACTCCCAACACCTCCCCACGGGGACCAGGCACTGGGGAACTCTGGGGACCATCAGGTGTTTGGCATGTCCCCCCCTGAACCCTTTAGCCCTCAGGCCCTGGTACCCACCCTGCGTCCTTGTGGGGATCCCAGTGCTGTCCTGGCGGGGGGCTCTCGCCAGCCTGCCCAGTAATTAGGCTCCTCGTAGATCTCTTCCTGCTTCCTCAAATGTTTTGCACTGAGCTTTTCTCTTTTTAAAGACTCATCCCTGGACCAAACCCCAGTGTCAGAGAGCGGCCCTAATTAAGGAATTTGCCGAGAACGCGCTGCCTACAAAATGATGCTCACACTCTCCTTCAGGTACCTGCTGTCTCCAGCTACCGAAGCCTCTTTGCTGGGGATATTAATTAGTGCAATTTATATATTTATGCAATCATTCTAAGTGCTGATTACAGACAACTGCAGAGAAAACTTTTTAACAGTGACAGCCACCTCTTCCTTGGGCCCAGTGGTGTAATTCCTTTGCGTTTCTTTCTGCTCTTGGCCAGGTCCTTCCATAACCTCAGCCACAGCTCCATCACCCCCAGGCTGAGCAGCAGAGTGGTGGCTGCTCTCCCGTCCCCTCCCAGCCCCCAAAGGGCTCCCCAGAAGTAATCACCCCCGTTTTTAGCATTTTTAGCAACACCCAAAGCTGAGGGAGCTCCATGGAGCCCACAGGGAAGGTGCTGAGGAGGGTCAGCTGGGCAAGGAGAGACCCTGGGGGGGTTCCTGCCCACCCGCCTGCCCAAACCCCACCAGAGCCAGAACTCCTTATTTTCTGACTAACGCCCTGCGTGTGCTTAAACCCCCAACTCCAGAACCACCAGCAAGACTCCAGTCACCCCTGGAGGAGCTTCCTCCTGCCCTTGGCAGAGGACCAGTCTGCAGGTGACTGGTTTTGCCCTGGGCAGGCTCACCTCACCCCCCCTCGACAATCAGCCCCAGTGTGCGGTGCTAACGCTGCTGCAGGATTTGTGCCTCCAAATGTGCGTCTCCGGAGCCATCTGGCACCCACTGGGCTCTGTGGCAGGGAGAAAGTCAGTCTAGGAAGGTCCCTTCCCCACCTCCCTCCCCCCCACCATTGCCCCTTTCTGTCTCTCATTTCTTTCCCTTTTATTTTTAAAAATTCTCTCTGTCTTTCTCATCCATCATTTTCTCATTCCCTCTCTCCCGTACACAGCGAGCCGGCTAATGGAGTCTGCAGTAATTCAGTCCTCCTCGACAGGGGCTGTAATTTCAATAAATAATTATAGGACTTGATTTCATCTCCTTTTCTTCCTGAAATGTGACTGCACAAACTCATCACACAGGGCCAGGCAGTTAATTAGCAGTGGGGCTTTGGGATGGCCCCATGGGATTTGGGGACCCCGTTTTTCTCCCGGTGTCTCTGGCTCCGCCTGTTGAATGTGGTGGTCCAGGAGCCAGACTGGGAGTTTCTGGGATGTGCTGGGGTGGGGAGGGGGCTTGGCATCCTGCTCCATGCTCCAGGCACCAGCTCTGGCTGCATCCCTGGATGAGATGAGGATGGGGGTTTTGTTCCCTGTCTATGGAGGTTCTCGGGGGTGTCCTGCCTGTCCTGCTGACCCCACTGCCTGTGCTGCCACCCACCCCAGCAGCAGAGGTGCACTCAAAGCTCGTTAGGGTAATTTTCCCCTTGAGCACAGAAGTTTGGGGTGGCCCAGGCGAGCAGGGGCTGCTCTGGTGCAGAGCCCAGCCATGGCCCCCCAGGAGGGTCTGCAGTGTGGATCCCACCGGGGCAACGGCGTAACTGACCCAAGGAGCTGGACCACGGTGAGGACAAGCCCAAGGGCAGCCATGGCCAGTGATTTCCCCGGACTCTGGAGGCGGGGAGGCCGTCGATAGCCATTTCTAGTGCCTTTGGTCTTGGCTGAAAACAAAGTGAAGGTCCCCGAGTTCTCCTATAAATGGTAATGATAACACAATTATCATGCAAAACAAAAATTAAGTTTAATGGTGCAAAGCCAGGGTGTACTGTGGAGGTAATTCATATTAATTATGTTTGGATTAAAAGCTTATTTCTTTTGTTAGCATCTGCAAGTAGGAACTTAGCAGTAAAAAAAGCCGCATATAATTACTGCATCTTATGGAGGAGCAGTGTCGAACTTAATGGAGCATCCCCGTTCTCTCTGGGCACCCGACGAGGGGTAATATTTCACATTTTATGAAATACAGAAGAAATAAATTACAAGTTTAATGATAAGCATTACTTGGGCTCGTAATGCAGTGCGATTGGCTATTTAATGCGCTCAGCCCTGCAGACCCGAGCGGCGCAGGGGTGGGGGGGCAGAGGCTCCAGGGGGGCTCAGGGGAACACAGAACCCCCCAAAACCTACTTCAGCCCTGGCCTGAGGTGTGGATTGTTTCTGCCCTGATTTCTGCCTGGCAGGGGAGGGTTTTGACACCGGGTGGANCCATCGCTGTGACCCCCCCATTGTCGCAGTGCAATGCTACCTGTCACTGTAATCCTCCTGTGTCACAGTGCAATGCCACCATTGCCATGACCCACCCCATGCCGCAGTGCAATGCCATCTGTCACTATGACCCCCCCTGTCACCGAGTCACTCCCAGGAGAGCTGCAGGCACAGCTGAGGGTTTGGTTTCAGTGGGGTTTCTATTTTCCTTCTAAATACCCCCCCGGCTGGTGCCCGCACCGCAGGGGGCAGGTCGGGGTGACCCCCCTGCAGTTGGATGAGTGGGGACACGGTTAATCCCACTGTCATCACCCCCCGCATCACCCCCTCATAAACTCCAGGGGNCGTCTGCAAACTGGTGTTCTTGTCTGAGGCGACCCCATGCCACACTGCAATGCCACCTGTCACCATAAACCCCCCACGTCACAGTGCAATGCCACCCATTGCCATGACCCTCCCTCACACCGCAGTACAATGCCACCTGTCACTGTAACCCCCCGTGTCACAGTGCAATGCCACCCATCGCTGTGACCCCCCCATCGTCACAGTGCAATGCTACCTGTCACTGTAATCCTCCTGTGTCACAGTGCAATGCCACCCATCGCTGTGACCCCCCCATTGTCGCAGTGCAATGCTACCTGTCACTGTAACCCCCCTGTGTCACAGTGCAATGCCACCATTGCCATGACCCACCCCATGCCGCAGTGCAATGCCATCTGTCACTATGACCCCCCCTGTCACCGAGTCACTCCCAGGAGAGCTGCAGGCACAGCTGAGGGTTTGGTTTCAGTGGGGTTTCTATTTTCCTTCTAAATACCCCCCCGGCTGGTGCCCGCACCGCAGGGGGCAGGTCGGGGTGACCCCCCTGCAGTTGGATGAGTGGGGACACGGTTAATCCCACTGTCATCACCCCCCGCATCACCCCCTCATAAACTCCAGGGGAGTCTCTCTGCTCCGTACAAGCCTGACGTGGGACATGGGGACCAGCTCTATTTTAATACATTTGTGCTGATGACGATGACAAAGCCATCGGCGTGTTCCTTTTAGGCACAAACCAGTTTGGGGTTGCTTTGGAAGCGCTGCAGGGGCTTCAGCTTTTAATTACAAAAGTGAAATGGCAATTTTTTTTTATGGGTTGTTTTTGTTTGTTTTTGCTTTTTAACTGGAAAAGCCTCCAGCTCAGCCCCCAAGCTCCAGAGTGGGTGACATAGCCCTGGGTCCTGGGAGGCCACCGAGGGTGCTCAGGGCAAGGTCTGGAGGAGACTCAGGGTCTGGCGTGAGCTTCAACTGAAGGCTCAGCCTGGTTCTGTGTTTTCCCCATTTCCCAGTTATTCCGCCAGCTGCCAACTGCTGCTCCCACCACACCACGGGTTTTCTTGAGGGGTTTAAGTTGCATCGACACCATCATTAGTATTATCCGATTATTGATCTATGAATTAAAAATTCTATAGCTGGGCCTTCAGGTCTTGCTGTACCAGCCCATAATGATCTACAGCAGCCTCCCAGCCTGGACCACAGACCTCTCTGGGGACCAGCACTCACGGGGGTGTCCTGGGGTGGCAGGAGGGGGGACCCGGATGATTAAACCCCTCATCCACGGGCCTGGGAGCCATTCGCATGTGGACCCCACTCTCCCAGCGCTGTCCCACTAGTGCAACCCCCCTGCAGGAACCTGGTGAGCTCCACTCACCTTGGGAAGATGCTCGGGGCCGTGACGGTCTCACCCATGAGGGATGCACTGTGGTCTTTAGGTGACCAAACACTTCAGTCAATGCCTTCAGGGTGAAATCTGGCTGAGAAGGAAAGAAAGATGCACCATTAATGGTCCTTCTATGGGCAGGAACTGGGTGTTCAATGGAGGGAGCAAGGGATACAGCAGCTGAGGGGACAGGGGACAGACCTGGCTTCACAAAGCACCCAGAATGGAATTGTCCCACTGGGTGATCCATCCCATCCAGGACCGCGGACCGCAGAGCCCAGCTGTAGCTCCAGCTGGTAGAGCTGGTGGATGCATGAGTTGAGTTTTTCTGCTATTATTGGCCAAGACAACAGTGTTTGTTCATGTACAATGGGCCAAGCCTTTGGGGGGCAGCCTGAACCCCAACCAACATGGAGTTACCCACACTGGATGAGGACATCCAAGGTTTGGGAGAAAGCTGAGGTCTCTGACTCCCGAAACAGCAGCAGGATGCCAGGCTGTGTCTTCTGAGCTGGGCATGAGCAGGATGGGGGGGACCAAGAGGCAGCTGAGGAACAGCTCCATTCAGCTCAGTACTTTAGGATATTCCTGCCTTTGTAACTCCATACATCAATTATTGCCACCTCTGTGCAATTAACACAACACCTCACTACCTCCCGGCACCAGAAGGAAACCCGTGAGTTCATTTTTCTTAATTACTATCCCAGCACGCTAAAAGCCCGTGGGACCCTGCCTGGGTTCACTCTGCAAAGCTCCCTCCTGGAGATCAGGAGCCTGGAACCATCCAGATTCCCATCCAGAGCCCCGAGGCCTTGGGAGGGGACACAGGAGGGACACGAGGGACAACCAGCTCTGGGGCGGCTGGACCTGGGCAGGACAGGGCTGGTTGCTGCAGAAGCAGCAAGGAGGAGGCCAGGAGGTAAATAACTCCAGCTGGTGGAGGGAGGAGAAGAACCTAGACAAAATGATGGGGCAGCGGTGGGCGAGGGCACCCGGGCACCCCCGGGGTCTTGGTGTCATAAATCACAGAAAGAGCCTTATCCTGCTGCAGGAGGGGAAGCTGTGAATGGGCAGACACATAGGTGTGTACACACACACACACACACACACACAGAGCAGCATGTTCCATAGATCAGCACTATTCCTGCCTTCCCTTTTCTCTTTTTCCCCCCACCCCGTTTTTTTGACAAAATAAATCTTTTTCCTTTTTTTTTTTTTTAAACTCGTGGTAGTGATTGCATCATCTCCCTTTCTCTTCCTTCCTCACCCCGCCCCTAGAACAGCACAGATTAAGATAAAGTGATAGTGCTGTGTCAAAGAGTGCTTTACTGCCACACTTGGGATAGAAGAGGAGAGGTTAATTTATCATCGCTGGGGAGAACTGACAGAAGAGAGATATACTACCGAAGGGGGATTTAGCACAGGGCCAAGAAACTTCACACTATTTTTACCATCTGTCACATGCTCTAATAAAGCAGGACAAAATATGAAGAAAGGAAAAATGAACTATCAAACACTGATGTAATGCAGCCCATAAATCTAATTTAATTACTTTGCATGGAGACAGGTCCTCGAGTCCGTGTGAATATACTGGATTTTCTTGGCAACTTAACAACTAAGTGTTTTAATAACATCACACTATAATTTATTCTGCTTGAAACACAAAACCTCTTTTGTGCAAGTTGCTTTTTTTTTTTTCCTTTCATTTTTTTTTTTTTTTGGTGAGAACTGTTAATTTTTCCTGCTAATGTCAAAACTGGCATAAATTCACATGTGAACTTGAAGCCTGACTGTGAAAAGAGGCGGAGGTTAGCGAACGCCTTTTTATTGTTCCCTGCTTTCTGTGTGTGCCTGCGTGTGCATACACGGGGGGAGAAATAATTGGGGCCGCTGATGACTTCGGTGAAGAGAGTTGTCTGGGTAATTAGATTTTAATATCATGACAAAAGGGGGGGGTGGGGAGGGAGAAGTGGGTGTTGGCCAAAAACCCAAAAAGAAGAGGAATGACAAAAGCCAACAAAAGCCTGTATTTCTGGAGGCAGAAGAGGAGGGTGAGGGGCTGGGGCTGCCCAGGCCACCCCCCTCCCTGGCTCCCCCCCGGGCCAGGGCTCTGCAGGGGCAGGAACTTGTGGGGACCGGGGAGCAGATCAAAAGGAGTAGAATTATTATTCAATATGTGCTCCCGTGAATCCGGATGCAGTTACAGAAATTATTGCTAATAATGAAAGCTATATATCAAAGGTTATAAAATTCCTGTGTGCCGGGACACTATTTTTCTAGGCTTTGTTCTGAACCATTAAAGATGACATATTGAGTTTGTGTGCCTCTGTGTTTAGTAAGAGACATTTAAATCTGATTTTAACCTAAACTGGCAATTTTGACATTTGTCTCTGGTCTTTAAAGCAGGAGCTATGATGGCAGCGAGCGGGGGGCGGCCCCCACCCAGCCTCCGTGACCTCACGCAGGAGGGAAGGAGCGAGCAGGTAATTAATTTGTTAGATCATCAGTGATTCATGTAAAATAAAACCATCACTCTCTGTACGATTCTCCCCGGGAGGAAAGAAAAAAAAATAGAAAAAAAAAAGGAGAAAAGAGAAGAAAAAGAAAGGCCTGGTGTCAAAGAGGCCAGGAAAGCAAAGGGAACATGATGGGGCACTAACCTGGAGCTGTGGCCCCCACTGTGTCCCTTTGTGAGGATACCGGGACGGGGTCACCCGCTGCCCTACATGCTGGTGTGGGGACCCTCATTGTGCCAGTCCTGCCCCTTGCACCACAACGTCCCCCCAGAGCGGGACGGTCCAGTCACTCATAGAGGCTCAGAGAACAGAGTAATTCCTGCCCAAAGTTTATTTAACGCTAAAGCTCCGGGGGCTGCCCAGAGTTTGGGGTTAAGGGTCTGGAAAAGGCAGAGCTGCCTTCAGAAAAGGCCTTTGCTGCCCTTCAGGCACCTTCTCTGCTAACCAGTCCTGGAGAGAGGGGGGAAACTGAGGAGAAAAGACAAGTTAAGGGTATTTTTTAGGTGCAATTTGAATTTCTTCTCCCCCCTGCAAAAAGGCCCATTTAAGGGGGGGAGGCAAAAGCTGGACAATGTCCCTCCGGGTGGACACGCTGTGATTTAACACCCGGAGCTGTCGTTGGGAGCTGCTTTATCACACACACACAGTCAAAACGTCAGATGATTTATGCCACTGCATGCGCTGACCTGGGCCTTCCTGCATGTATTTAAGGCAAGAGGAGCCTTGGTGTGAACTGAGCTGCCCTCCCTGCGCTCCTGTGGGACACCAGTGGCCACCACGGCCACCTGTCCCTTGTCCCCTGTCCCCAAGGCAGGTCCAGCCCTGGGCTCACTCTCTCCTGCAGGGACCAAGTGCACACGGGCGCCACATTTTGCAAAATTGGGATTTTCTCTTGACTCTGGGCAAGGCTCCCATGAAACTTCCCCCAGAACTTGCCTGAACCCAGAGCGCTTTTTGTGCAATCACTGATTTTTCAACACGGGAAATTTTAAACAATGTGAAAGGTTTCCCCCTCTAGAGCTCCTGATGCAGCAACTCCATTCCACTCTGCTGTAGCACCGCAAGGGAGGGAAGGGAGTGCTTAAAACCAGACAAATGCAGCAGAAGACACTGCTTCGGGGGCATAGAAAGGTACTGCTCATACATTATTTGCTCAAGGATCCGAAATCTGAAGATTTGGGAATGTGCAGGTGCTGTAACCCTCTGCGGGTGGGCGCCAGCCCCACCAACAGACGCCGCATCAATGTGGAACAAACCGCAAATCCAGATAATCTTCCCCAAACCCGCATCCCACCAGCTCTATGGAAAGAGGAAAAACGTGGCTGAAAACCCAGTATGAACCCAGGGCTGTGCAGGGAGCCCGGGAGGTATCAGTTCCAATAAAGCCATGGTTCCCGCACGGGGAACGCAGGTTGTCCCTGGGGTCCCAGCTCTGCCCTTCCCTTCCCCTCCTGCCCCCTGCCCACCTTCCAGGTCTGTCTCCTGGTGGGAGATCTCTCGGTCTCCCTGAGTATCCACGGGGCAGAAGGGGATCCGTGTCCCTTCGGGGGGGGGGTCCTCAAAATCAGTGCTGTGCAAATCCTCTGAACTAGCTGCAGATCACCCAAACGCAGCACAGAACAGGGGAAGGACAACAAAACTGCAGCCAAAGGCACTGCAATCTGCTTTCCAAATATATTCCTATTGCAGAAGAAGATTTTGTATGACACACTAGGCATTATATGGTTGCAGAAATATGCACACCTTCAAATATATTGTTCAAGAGATTGGAATTTATTTCCCTCTATTTCCAGTGTCCCTCTCCCCCTTTTCTTTTTCCTGTGTTGGAGATAATGAAAACCCTGGTATTTAAATTCAGTTGCAGCTCCGAGCCGCGCAGATTGATTGCTTAGGGGGAAAAAAAAAAAAAGAAAAAGAAGAAAAAAATATATATAAACCCCCCCTCCGAGCCATGTATGCATAAACGAGATGGCAGATTAGGTTACTGGGAGAGGAAACGTACAAATGTACCGGGAGTGCACCTTTTGCGGGAAGATTAACTGATGGCAGCAGCGAGTTGCTGATGAAGGCAGTTTGTGTAAGAGCAGACCCTGACTATTGAGACTCATCCGTCATCGCTGTCACCGCCGGCCGCCGTCCCCTGGCGCGGCGCGGGCGCGGGGGGCACGCACCGGCGGTCGGCGCTGGCAAAAACCTCCTCCTCGGATTTGTCTTGCTCTCAAGCTGCCGGGGATATTTAACGCTGTCGAGGTGAAGCCCGTGAAGGCGCAGGAGGCTGCTGTGATTTCAGCCCGGCAAACGAAGGATTAAGCAGACTAAAATAGGGAATAAATCTTGGTTTCCCGTCAAGCTTTGCAGCAACCCGGACCTGATGTGAATTTCCCAGCAGCCGCTGCTTGGGATCATGGGAAGATTTACAAACGGAGCTTTTGGACGTGGATTTGAAACCCCTCCTGGTTCTCTTGCCTTGCCCATGGCGGTGGGTCTGCTCTGGGGATGGCTAGCACCGAAACCCACCACAGGGAAGCTGCCACCTGAGCAGCCCCATGGAGCCCCTGGGAGACCCCACCGCAGTGGGAAGGGAAGGTGGTTCAGGGCAAAGGGGGGAGATGAAGAGCTGGAGGGTGGTGGGACATCCAGGCTGTTCCCCCAGGAGCTGTGGCCAGACACTGGTCCCATCCTCTGCTCGGTCCTGCATCCTTCACTGCTCCTTCCCGAGACCTGCAACACGGGGCATCTCCAGGTGCTGGGAACGGTGTCGAAGCCAGAGGGAAGTGCATTAATTTATGGGCTCCCTATGAGCAGAGATGGAAAATGTCTCTCGGCTCATGTGTGAGCTCAGGCCGACTTGTTGCTGCTGTTACAGCACCGGCAGCCCCAGCCCCAGCCTTTGAAGCAAAGACACCCCAAGATGTTGCCAGGGAAGAGGAAGAATTTCAACTGAGAGCTTCCATGGCGGGTGGGGTGAAGCATCGAGGCATCGGCCAGCCCAGAGCTGACACCTCTGGGAGGGACAAGGCAAACAATTGTGATTCCTGGTGATTTCCACATGAATTATTTCTGCAGTTCCCCTGCATGTGGGTTATCACAGCACAGGGCTGTGTCCCACCACCTCCGAGCGCTTTCCCAAGCGCCAGCTCCCAGCCCAAGCTGCCTGGGCAATGGCCAGGGAGAGGAATCGTGTTCCCCCATCCCCGCCAGCCCCACACTCAGACCCTCTCCAGCCCCACACGCTGCTCCAGTGCAGACCAGCAGCAATGACTTACTGTAAACTGGTTGGGGACTATACATCCTTTTCTTGGCGTTTTCACCCGTGTGCACCCGTGTCTGTTCCTTAAACAGGGCAGACATTCTGCTACACACACACACACACACACAAGTTTTTACATGAGTTTCCTGAGTTCATGGATAAAGTCCAGAGCTGCCAAGCTCCCAGTACTTTGCCATGTCACACTAATAGCTTCCAGATCCCATCACATATTAAATTCATGCGGTTTCAGCGAAGCCATCTATTTAATGCAATTCGCTAAATGCCTGCGTAGCTCCGCTGACAGTGACATATTAGGTTTGCAGTCTTTTGCAATCTGATATCTCTGAATTTGCCACTGTACTAAAGATTTGATTAATGTGGTTCCATTTCGGTGCAGTAATTGGCTGCGACTGTTGTAGAAAATAATCAGGCTTTCATTCCTTACAACTGCATGGACATGCTAATGAGAGAGTGGGTTAATTAAGCCCCAGGCAGAAAGCGACAGTTACTGATGACTGTTATGACAAACCACCGACTCGGCATTTGGGAGCAGGACAGCAAATTTGCACTTTATGAAATTACAGGAAAACTGGGACATAAGGAATAAATAGTTACATCTGTTTGGTGAAAGGAAAGGAGCGAGAGAAGGGAGGGCGAGCGAGATTGTGTCGCTTTCTCAAATCAGGGCACAAACACACAGAGGGGGAAAGTTAGGAGCCCGGCAGCGCGAGGAAGGGAGTAAACTCCTGTTTTCTTTGCATGCACTTTGCAGCTTCCCCATGGGTTTAATCCATCGCCAGGGTGTGAAACATGGACACCCAGTGAAACGCTCTGAATCGCTGCAACGCAACTGAGAGACGCCGGAGACGACTCCTCTGGCCGTGGAGGCAGCAGCAAAGGCCCAGAATAAATCCCATTTGTGAGACACCCCCCAGCCCCCTCCTGCTGGTACCACCGTTGGGAGCAGGGGCCAGGGGGCTCCCCCGGCTCCTTGGGGGGTGCAGCACCACTAGACCTTCCCCTGCGGCTCTCCCTGGGGGGCAATCTGCCCCCCAACTCCTGCTGGGGATTGCAGGCAACTGGGGTGCTGAGCAGGGGGGACAGCCCGAGGTCTTGGCTTCCTTCAAAGGGCTGGGAAGGGGGGGAGGGAGGGATGAAGCCAGGGCTGGGCCATGACATCAGCGCTGATGCAACGCTTTGGAAGAACATCAATGCCTTCACTGAGCCCAACAAATCAAAGCCAGCCCCCAAGGGCTCCTCTTGCAGCCGGGCAAGAAGTGACCAAACAGCAGGGCCTCGGAAGGCTCCTCCAACTCCAGCTTTGCAATACTAATAAGTCACTTATAAGGATTAACTGGCAATTTTTTAAACTTTCCCTTTCATACTAGGGATATTTTGCAACATAAGCACTGCCACCATATAACCAATGATTTAGCTGAGGGGTTTTATAGTCTGAAATGGCTTTAAAATTTGTTTGGAATTACCTTGAGTACATTTTAAACACTTAAATTGTCATCTTTGCATTTTGGACTATTCATGATGCACTGTAGGACATTTTATTTTTTTACTCCATTAGATTGCAGAGTAACTCTGCCATTGTTTTACCAAGTCCTCCTGGAAACAAGCTGACAGCATACCCACAGCTTGACTTCACTACAGATGTTGTGGGGGACAGACAGTGCTGGGGGCTGTCACTGTCCCTGTCCATTGGCACATGTACACCTGCATCTCACTCGAGCCTGACCCTGGGAAAGGTTGCGTTTGGCACAGGGGGTGCAGCCAAGGGACCCCACCCCGGGTGCCAGGCTCTGGGTTAGCGCCTGCAGCTGGGAGATGGGACACACAATTCCTCCTTGCAGAGAAATGTGGGGACTCTGGGCCCATGTCACCAACGGAGAAACAGCTGGGAGCAGCCTCCATCCCCTTGCCATGGTCAGCAATGGAGAATTAGATGGGAGCATCCTCCACCCCACTGCAACCTCACGAGTGTATTCACAGGTGGGATTTTGGGCAGAGCAGGGCCGGGAAGGCAAATACAGTCAGGGTTTACTTATGGGTCTCATTAAGGTTTGAGGATTATTTCACATTCTCTGCTGACTTTTCAAAGCTATTGGTTTTTACTGGGGGATCTGGCTCCCATCTTCCCACCACCATGTCTCACCTCAGCCTTTCTCCCGTGCTGTCCCTGGCGCTGCCTGCTCCTGCTGGGGGACGCCGGGGGTCCCCGCTTCGCCCGGAGGCTCCACCAGCTGCTGGGGGGGTCCTGTGCATTCCCTCCTGTACCCGACAGGTCCTCGCCAAGGAGCCCCTAGAGGAGAAGCCGTAAAAATGTTTTATGTAGGAATAGGTTGGTTTCTGTGCAATAAAACCCGGAGCCATTGAAAAGCGAGCTCCTGTGTAATTACAAAGACAGAGGAGATGGCTTCCATATGTCTGAGTGGGTGTGAGGGGCCCCGAGCCCGCATCTGCTCTCTTTGTTCTGCTGGGGGGGAAAAGGGAGAGAAAGAGAAAGAGAAAGAGAAAACAGAAGACAGAAAAGGGAACCCGGGGTCTGCTGGAGAAAATGACCTCTCGCTAAACCCTGGCCAGGGCTGTCCCAGCTTTGAGGATCAAGGCACAGCAACATCTGGCCCCGGCCGCGAGCACACTTGATCAATAAATTGTGCTACCAGGCACAGAATCAGAGAGATCTGAGAGCCATTCATTAACGAGCTCGTTAAGTGATTGATATGCTTAATTTTCCTGTCAAATGCGGACTTCCCTTGTAAACATGTCAATTGAGAAAAGTTCAAGCTTGTCACTCGGATTTATGGCTGGAATAACATGTAGGTGGAAAAGAGCGACGCGTCCCCTGTGGCCCCTGTTGTTTCCTATTACATGTAGGACCAACGAGCCCAGGTGCTGCAGCGTCCTTCTGCCCTCCTCCTCCTCCTCCTCCTCCTCCTCCTCCTCTTCCCTGCCCACAGCTGAGATAACAAAAACAGACCATCCTTGGAAAGGCACCAGAACTTGGTTGAAATTGTTCACCTTGATAAAGCGGAGCCCTTGGGCTTCAGGGTGCCTTTGACGGGCTGGAGTGGAAACCCAAATCCCACCAAGTTTTCCGTGCCTTAAATTACCAGTGCAACATCCACGATGAGACAGCTTTAGCTGGGATATTTAACTTAATGCCCATGATTACATGTTTTTAGCCATTACAGCAAAGGGTGACCTTTTTTTTTCCCATGTTTTGCCCTTTTTTCCTGCTCCCACTGGTATTTCATCACCAGTTCCGAGCCCATCACCGCAGCCTCCTGTGGGTGTATAAACCCTGCAGGACAGTGTGTGGTGCTGGTAGCCCCCAACCCATGGCCCCCACCTGTGTCCCCCCCCCAGGCCGACGTGGCTCCCTGGGGCACAGCCTGCTGAAACCGAAGAGCCATCAGGAGACCTGCCACCCCCCCCTCGAACAGGACCCCCAGGGAGCTCCAGGCTCAGGGAGTCCTGTCACTAGGGCCAGGCTCCATCTGCATCCCGAGGGTCGGGGGCTGAGCCCAGCGTGGGGGTCACAGTTCTGTCCAGAGACCACCCCCACAGCAATGTATAAACACAGGCAGCACTGAAACATTTTGCTCAAAATATTTGTTTTCAGGCAAAACACCGGAAGTGTTTTGTTTTGTAAGCATTGTGCAAAGCGGCTTGTATTTGCTGACACCCTGGGGAGGAGGAGAGGGAACCTGTGAAATCCAGGGGCTGCTGCTGCTGCTCACTTCTGATTGGTTTTTTTTTTTGGGGGGAGGGGGGAATTTGGGAGCACTGTACTGCCTGGTCATGCAGCTCCAGGGCAGGGCAGAAGCGACTGGGGAGGAAGAGGAGCCCGGGACACCATCTCCACCCTCTCGTCCTGCTCAAACCCTGTCCCAGGGAGCCCCAAAATCACATCTGATCTGAGCAACCTCAAATGATGTATCCTCCAGCCCTTCTCTCTCATCCTGCACTGAGCACCAGCCCCCCTGTTGCCCAGGGAGATATTTAGGGGGTGGTGGGAAGGTTACAAAACTGTACCTGCCAGGAATGGGCAACGGGGCCATGGGTCTCGGCACGGCGATACCAGCGTGGGCACAGCCCGCAAGCACCAGCCTTTCCCAGGGATCCCCTTCTGGGCTGGGCACAGCTATAAATAAGCTGTTTTGTGACTGATTCATTTTTATTTCTGTTAACTTTTATCACGAAATAGCAGTCATCGAATCGACACCTCGGATCCCTTGAGCATATTCCCTCTGGTGTCATTTTTTGATAAATGCCAAGAACAGCCTAGCAGCAGGAGACCATTATCCTGTGACATGCTCCACTCTGCTCACATTATCTCTAAAATAACACGGATGCTCGCACAAATCCCCACGGCAGTTGTGACAGGGACCAGAGACAGACCCAGCCTGGCTGGACCGGGGCCGTGGCAAACAGCCGGCAAAGCTCGGCCGCCTCTGGCTTTTCCCAGCCGGGGTCCGAGTCAAAGCCACCCGGCGCCAGCGAGAGCTTTTGGCCAATGGCAGAGACAATTAGAAAACCTTAACTCCTTCCTAGAGACGGGGGGAACCTCCTGAGGTTTTAGGTTTTGTATTTTCCACTTTATAATTCATTTTAGGCAGATTCCCGTCTCCTCGGGGACTGGAGGAGCCTGAAGCACCACAAGAGAAGGTCAGCATCTCACTGCCCAAACCAGGACTTAAACTTCTCCCAGACTGTAGAGTTCACCCCCTTCCCCCTTTCCTTGTTATTCCCAGGGACACCTCAAAGACCCCACAAACTCAGCAGCAAAGAGCAAAGGGGGGAGAGGAACAGCAAATCCAAACCTAGCACTGTTCAGATTTCACCTAATCCCCCAAAGTTAGATTTTGGGTTTCTTAATGAAAGCTTAACATTTAATTTGCTATGGAAATGTGTCTTTCTGGGTGTGATGCTTTTTTTCCCAGCCAAATCATCCAAAAGGCTGTTAAAGCTGGCCAGAGATGAGGCGTTTGGGGTGAGTGGCTGGAAATGAGCAGATCATGGGAATTGGGCCTCTTTTCATCCTCACCAAGGGCTCTCAGACATGGGGGTCATGCCCAGGGGGGGAGCTGCGGGTGGGGGCTTCCCCCCCCATGGTTGCCAGCACCGGCTTCAGAGACACAGCCAAAGAGACTCGAGGCAGAGACCCCCCCTCCTGCCTTTGCCCGATGAATACACGTGTCTCAAAGCTCACAGGTCTCTGGGCACTCTCTGGGCAACAACAGCCTGATCCCAGGGATTTGCCGGCGTTTTGTGTCAGCCCCGCAGGGTATCAGTATTTATTTTTGCTAATATGACACAATTAAAGGGTAATCGTATCTGTACCTTTCATATCGTGTCAGGCAAAATGAACGCTGTTAAGAAGGATGATACTAACGTGACACGATGGGACATAGTTAACGCGATGAAACGTTCAGATCATATTAATGTAAGAGGAGCCGGGAGGGAGAGCTTTGGTGTGTCTCACCCTTCTCGGGTTCTTCGCTGCCGTGCCCGGAGGCAGGGGCTCATCCCTGGAAGCTTCGCTTCTCCCCACCAGAGCCGGTGCCTCTGCAGAGGACCGTGGGTGCCTGGGCTCGATGTGTCTGGGGCTGGACACTCTGGGGTGACAGAAGAGGGGAAAAAACCCCTCACCAACTGTGGTTCCTACACCCACACCCCGCCGGGTGATGGCTCACACCGCTCTGGCTGCTTCCCCTTGCTCAGCTCTCGGCACCTCTGACGCTTTGCACCCTCAGCAACCCTTTCCATCTAAAACTTAGAGGCACGGTGGCAAAACTTGGGAGGAAATAATTAACAATTATTTCACAGGAGAAGGTTCCAGCTGGAGCAGTATCTGGTGGTTGAACATATATCTAACAAAGGATTGTTATTTAAGCAATAACCCTTGAGAAATTGGTCGTTACCAGCATTAAACGACTCAGCCCATTGCCAAGGATGGTTAACGCTCTAATAAACTGGTCATTAACTGCAGTAACAATGAATTTCGAGGGGATTATTGCTATTATAAACCTTAATCAATGGTTTATAACAGCAATAATGTGGTCCTTTCTTTTAATGGTAAGTAGTGTGGCATGAGCAGCCTGCCTGGAAATATTTTCAGTCCGGCTGATAAGACAAAAGCAGGCAGTAAGAGCCCTCCAACTCCCAACACTTCTTTGGGGAGGAAAACAGGCCCAGTGGGGTCTGCAGTGAGGGGCGGTGGGGAGACCGTGGTCACGGCACGAGGTGCCTGTGCCACAAGGGCCAGCAGGCTTGGCCAGACCAGGCCCACCCGCTGGCACCCACTTTGGCTGTCCGGTCAGGAGCTGGGAACAGGCAACCACCCCTCAGCTCTGACACTGGTGGGGTCTGAATCCATCCCATGCGTCCTCTGGTGAGGAACGGCTCTGGGCAGAGATGGGGACAGGCTGCCCGGGGGAGAGGAGCTCACCCAGCCACCAATCCCCAGAGTTTCCCTTGGTAAGGACCCTCTCACACATGGGAACCCCGGGGACCAGCAGCCAACGTCTTGAAGAATAAGACCCATCTCTGCCTCCACCCAAAGACCTGCACAGGTTATTATGGGTCGTCAATTACTCCATCTCTGGAAGCCCAAGTGCTGTAAGGGACCTGTCACTGCAACCTTCTGCTGCCTTCCCACAGCCTGAAATGCCCTCTCCTTTCCCTGGCGCTTATTTGGAGACTCCTGTTACCCCCTTTTGTTTGCCTCATGAGACGGACACGTGGCTTACGTACAGTGTGAAAAAGCTGGGGAACAGGGAAGGTTCATATTCAGCCTGAGGAGGGCAGAGAAGTTGGGTTAATTAAGGAGATGAGGAAGAAGCCAGTGATGCCGGGGAGCCCAAACCAGTGGATTTTCCAGAGGAGGGTTTGGGAAACCCTTTGCTCCTGCTCCTGGGGACCCAGGGCCAGGGAGCACCCCTCTGCAGAGGGATGAGAGAGCAGATCTGGAACCCTCCCATCTTGTTTCACACTCTCTATCCCTTAAAAAATAATATATATAAGTAACAACCTGATATTAGTGTCTTTCCATGGAGTTGAGGGAGCATCTCCTTGTCTTGAGCAAATGGAGCTGGACTGAAGGATGCTGGGTCAGTAACTGCCCGGTCTGTGTTCCTTCACCTGAGAAATCCTTGGGATAATTACAGAATCACAGAATCTCAGAATCTTAGTGGTTGGAAGGGACCTTTGAGATCATCGAGTCCAACCACATGAAAAAAAACAAACAAACAAACAAAAAAAACCAAACAAACAAACAAAAAAACCAAAANGAAGAAGCCAGTGATGCCGGGGAGCCCAAACCAGTGGATTTTCCAGAGGAGGGTTTGGGAAACCCTTTGCTCCTGCTCCTGGGGACCCAGGGCCAGGGAGCACCCCTCTGCAGAGGGATGAGAGAGCAGATCTGGAACCCTCCCATCTTGTTTCACACTCTCTATCCCTTAAAAAATAATATATATAAGTAACAACCTGATATTAGTGTCTTTCCATGGAGTTGAGGGAGCATCTCCTTGTCTTGAGCAAATGGAGCTGGACTGAAGGATGCTGGGTCAGTAACTGCCCGGTCTGTGTTCCTTCACCTGAGAAATCCCTTGGATAATTCCCTTCCTGGGAATTATCTCCGCTTCTGTGTTGAGCAGTCAGGGGCTCAGACACCTTTGCTATTGCTTCAAAGCTCCGGCAGATCCAGGGAGCACCCCAGGGAGGGCAGCGTGATCTCCAGCGGCTCGGGCTGCAAAGCCCCCAGCCAACGAGTCAGTTATAATTATGCCCTGACTTTAATGGAGATTTTCTCTCTTCTGTGCTTGTGATTTTTATGGCTCTTTGGAGCTGGTTCTCAAGCCCTGCTCTTATCCCTGCACTCCCTCAGCTAAGCTGGCTGCAGCTGCGGGAGCCGGGCATCATCCCGCATTAACCAGGGTGAAACCACGAGCAGTTGGGGGCTTTGGCTGGTTTTGGCCAGTCTTCTGCCACCCTTTCCAACGTGGTCCTGCTCATCCCTCCTTCCGTTTGCTTGTCACTGTCCCTCAGAGTGTAGGGGGTGGGTGGTGGCTCTTCTCTCTGCACTTTTTTTTTTTTCTGAAGAAGGCTGCAATGGAATAAATTGGAAAGTTTACTTCATGTAGCATGGAAATAAAAAAGCTCATTCAGAAAGTTAATGATTTATTTTATAGTTTCATTATCAGGGTCACATTACTCAATAGCATTTCAAACATGTCATTTGTACAAACTATGGTAATTAAAATTTATAACGTACTTCATCAGCGGCATATGAATCTTTTAGCCAGCACTCTGCTGTCATATAAACAGTGTAATTTCAGCTGCAATTCACCCTTTATTGGCTCTCATTTGTGATTTAACAGCCATCAATGACTGTGCTATAAAGAATAAATTAACCATCCGTAAACCTTATGATGACAGGGACAGTCAAACAGACTTAAGCTGCCTCCACCAGACTCTGGTTGGCCAACAGAGACCAGACCCGGGAGGTGCTGGTGCGAAGGCGTCACTGCTCCCGTCACCCAGGGTCCGGGCACGATGCACAACCACCTCCTGAAACACAGCTCTTTCTCTGGCCAGAGGATCCCTCCCCTCCTGCGATTGGTTTCCTGCCTTGGAGGAGGAGTTTTGGCCACTAACAGCTTTAAAATCCCCTCGCCGTCCCTCCTGCTGCAGAGCTGACCCGAGGTGCTCTTGCAAGGAGCCCACGATGTTGCATCCTTGCACTTCCCACAGTCCTGCACCCCCTGGCCCTCCCGGAGCAGCCCCCAGGGCCAACAGATCCCCATCCAGCACCAGAGGGTCCTGGGGGGTGATCAGAGCCCAGCTGGAGATCCCCCCCAGGGCCTGGCACCTCTTTTTTCATGGCTAAACCCTGCCTGGTGCAGACAGGGAGGGCAAGGGACAGACAGTACAACCCCAAACCCCAGCACCTCCAGCCCCAGTTTTGTGGACCTCAGAGCAGGTCTACGAGGAGCAATTCCTCCATTGGGGGCTCCCTGCAGCCCACAATTATCCAGCAGCTTATTTGTGCCCATCTTTGGCAGAGGGAGCAATAGGTTTTAATGGGATCCCTCCTCTGCCGAGCGCTGACGCTGTACAAAGCTAATAAATGCTATGGATTGGATTTGTTACTGAGACATCTCCAAGGAGCCTGGGTCATACAGGCCAATAAAATTGGCCTCATAAATTTACCCTGACACACAGGATTACTCCAGCATTGCTGAGGTCACCTTCTCACACTGATTTATTGCCAGCCCATGGGTTAATAATACTGTTTACGGGGTTGTTGTTTTCCCCTACACGTAGCAGATATTAATCAGCGCGTCCAGGCCTTTTGGGTGCCGTGGGGGCGGGCGCAGCGCGGGGGAGACGCCGGGTGAGGACGTGGTGGGGAGGGTGAGCCTGATTTATTTTCTCAGCAAGAGTTTTTGTGTTTAAAAAAACCCAATCTTCCGAAAAGTCCCCTGCAGGAGGAGGTAAACTTTTCCTTCGCCGAGTCCCGAGGGTGAGGGGTGGCATTGGAAGGGTTTTTGGTGGTTCCTGTTTCTGGGCAGCACCGTTGGCTGGGAACTTCTGACCCAGGGGAGGGACTCTGATGTTCAGAAAACTGTAATTCCCACCTCCCCTCTCCAGGCTGCCAAGGACAAGGACTTGCTTTTCCTTCCCCATAGCAGAGTTTTCGGGCTTCTCAATTCATTCATTGCTCCCTCTCCCACATCCTCTTTTTTTAAAATTTGTGGGAAAAGAGCTTCAAGGAAAACCTTCATCCTGAGCCATGAGCAGGGAGAGGTGGGTGATGGTGAGAGGAGGGGAAAGCGTGGGGGGACCCGAAACGAAACTGAGGAGCACAAATCACTTGGACTTACAAAGCGCAAACTCCAGGATATGAATTACAGAGTATTAATTCCCAGGCAGGTTCAGCTCCACACTTAATGTCTTCTTTCTACAGAAACTCACTGAATGCAGCAATAGCACTGGCCCAGGCTCTCCAGCCCGGTGTTAACTGTGTGGTTCCGTATATCTGGATAGAGCCATGTATTCTATGGAAGAAAATAATGGAAAAACACAGCATAAAGAGACATCTCTGCATCCCAATTCTCCCTGTTGGCAGTTCTGAGCCCCTTTTTGTTGGGGCTCAAAATCCCGCAGCAAGAATTACCTGCAGGACACAGCAGGAAGGTCTGTGTCTCTCTGTGTCCCTCCGTCCCCACTTGGGGGATGTTTCTGGAAGTCCTCTCTGTCCCTCTCTCCTGCTGGGAGAACAGGCACCGTGTGTTTGCCATCCCACAGCCAGGACCGGGGGCAGCCAGGCTCGCTCCTGCTGCTTCCCGTTATCCTCATCCCGCCGTAATCGGAGGGGACAGGTGAGATGTGCTTCAAAACACTGTAATCATATTTTAAATGGAAATGAAATGTGTGAATTAAATGTAAATTACAGCAGAATGGAAGGACAATCACTATTAGTTAAGGTCTGACACCTATTTTTGCAGACCTTTCCTAAATGCCACAACTTGTTTCTCCGCACTCGTGACGAGGACTTGTAATTACGTGGCAGCTGCTCCTGCAGCCGGGCGGATGGTGGGTACCGAGGGGGGCCTGTGTATTTTAAACAGCTCTGGACTGCTTGTTGGTTCTGCGAAATTATGAAGCAGCAATGATATTTTTATTCGGGAGCCATGAAAATAAACCTTGGTGTTTTCCTCCTGAAAAGGTGAGGCAGTAATATAAAAGGACGTTTTTATAGAGTCAATTTATTTAAGGGTTCCCCCATTTGCTTTTATATTGGAAAAATATGTGCCCTGCCAATGAGCTGGAATTTCTTCTTTATCTTTAATCTCTATCCCACCTCCTCCGAGCCACTGGCTATTCCTGTGGCCTCGCTCTACCTTGAAGCCTCCCAACAAAGCCTCACTTCATTTTTCACACCGGGGAGCATCCCCGGGCCCTCGCCGGTCCCAGCGCTGGTGTGTGGAACGTGGTACCCGCAGAGACAGCCCCTTGCCCCGTGGATGCTGCAAAGCAGCGCTGGCTGAATCATGATTGGGGATGGGAAGGTGAGTCCCAGCGAGATGAGAAGTGACACCCTGGGTCTGTGGCACAGACGAGGGACAGCCACCCCCTCCCCGCCCGGGAGAGTTTGACTGCAATAATGGGACAAACTTACGTGCAGTGAAAATGGTACATTGTGGGAAAAAAGCAGCGCCGAGCAGAAGCTGGTGGCACACGGCTCCTCGGGTGACATCTTTGTGATTCAGAGATTTCCTCCTGCGCCCGTTGTTCTGCCTGTCTCCCTGCAAAGATAAAACATTTACTGTTCTCATTATCACTGGGAACTTTTCAGCTGGGAAGAAAGAGAATCCTTGTCCTGAGAAAGCTGAAAGCTAAGTGCTGATTTAATCTATTATTACTACCTGGGGCTACCTGGCAAATTTGTTATTTTCCAAGTACTGGACAGTAAACAGTCAAATGAAAACTGATTGCTCTGAGACCCTGAACATATTGTCACCTTGTTCCGATGTGTGTGAGCTCAGGTGATGAGAAGCCCCGCTCAGGACGTCGCAGGGGGTGCACAGACGACTTTCTGGACTCTTGGACATCAATCCCCTCCCTAGAGCTGCTCTCAACCAGGGATTCGCTCCTGTCCTTTGGTACAAGGAGTGAGGAGAGACACCAGCACCCCTTCTGCTCTGGGACAGTGGCCACGGTCCCTTTGCTGGCTGGGAAGCATGTGGCCTGAGCGCCCGCTCCCCCGCCCTGCAGCCAGGAAAAGAACCAGGTTTTTTAATTTCCCAGATTTTCCTTCCCTGTTTCAAAGCAGAAGGATACTTGGGCTTAATTTCTTGCATATTGCACCAGGGTAAATATATCATCCCATGTTGGGACAATCACAACACTTAATTCTGATTTCAATATTTCTTACATATATTATATATATATTGTGCATTGAAACAAAATGGTTTTGAAATGGAAAAAAAACCCTATGCCATTTAATTCCTAAAAGGTCAAACTGAAATGCTTTGGCCTTATCGAAATGATTTTCTCCTTTGATTTTTCTTTCCAAATGCAATTTCATCAAAATCAGCGCGTTTCCGCAAATGTTTCACCTTTGGTGAAATGGCAGCTTCTGACAGAGAAGTGTTTTGTGGGGAAATTTCCGACCAGCTCTTGCCGGGAAGGAGTCACCGCTGGGGCTGGGAGGGAGGAGTGAGGGGTCTCACCAGTGCCTGGCCTGGAGCTTCTGTGGCACAGCCACGCTCCGGGCAAGACTTTTCCACGTGAGTTCCTACGGATGGAGATGGGATGCCAGGAGACCAGCACGAGGGCTCTGCCGAGCCAAGGCGGCTGGTCCCAGGCTTGAGCCCGTTGTGGACTGGGCAGGACAGCGGGTGCCACCCCAGCATGGCCAGACCAGCCATTTGTCCTCCCCTCGCAGCCGTCCCCGACCCCGACAGGGATGTGATGAAGGGGGAAATGTCTCTCATTCCTCTCAGGTGATTCACTGCACTGGCCCTGTGCTGAATCCTCCCTCCTGCCTGAGCCAGAGCGCTGGGAGGATCCAGAGCCTTCCTTCCTATTTTTACAAAGCTTGCAGCATTGTCAGAAAGGAAAGGGTACCATCTGGTTAGCCCTTGTTTACTGCACACCCTGCCAGTTTGAGCTTATTAATCATATTTACCCAAGTATCTTAATTACTCCCTGTCTAGCGACTTGCCTTGCACTCAGCTGTTGACCCACTCCCCTCCCCTCTCCCTCGCTCTTTTTTTTTCTCTCCTTCTTTTTAATTCCTTTCTATCATTAATCACAGGAGCAGCGTGGGCAGAGGAATCCGTGGCTCGGTGTTTGCTGGCGGTGGTGTCGCTCTCACAGCCGACGGGATGGAGTTCACCACTGGCTCCTGCCAAACTTTCCAGTGCGTCTATCGAGGTGCAAGGAGGGCAAGGGGACAGTCCTGCCCCTGCCCACAGTGCCCCATCCATGGGGCGCATGGGGCTGGGGGCTGCCCAGACACCCCCAGTGGCCGTGCTGGGGCTTGAGCAAGGAGACACCATTAAAAATGGTAATTTGTTGATCCAGGGTCTCCCGGTGCTCCAGTGCGAGAGTGGCACCGTTTTCTTTACGATCTCATAAAGTCACAGCCGAGAGGCTGATTTGGAAAACAAACTGCCTCAGGTTGACAGATAATTAGATACAGGGGACATATTATACGCCTTTGCATATAAATGCACGCTGAAGCACGTTGGTTCATCAGAAGTTTAGGCTACGGGAGAAGCAGGTTCTCCCAGCACATCAGGATATATGCACGGGCGCAGCTTTCCGACCACGGCTCTGTTTTATGGCCCTTTCATCTCCTGTTTCTTGGTGTGCAGTGAGCGTGGCAGTGCTTCCGAAGCAAAGCTGCCTTGGCTTGGCTTGGCTTGATTTGGTTGCTTTAGTTTGGCTTGGTTGGGTTGGGGTTTTTATTACTCCAGTTTCCTTCTTCCCACGAGACAGGGCTTGCATTTTGCATCTTGGATTTTCTGTTCCTGTGCTTGCAGCAGGGAGGAGGGACTGAATGGGGGGGATTCATTACTATTATTACTATTTTTGTGTTACTATATCACATCCAAACCTCACTCTTCCCGAGAGCGAGCCCGCTGAGAACAGCGGAGCAATTCTGAAACGACACGGTCCTTGTATTTATACGGCAATTCAGCATCCTGCTCTCCCAGCCCCCAAACCATGAGGTTTCAGATATTAAAACAAAACAAAACAGTTGGGTTTCTTTTTATGCACTTCAAGATTTAAGGTGTCATCCAGCCGCGTTGTCAAGCTCTCAGGGTTTGCTTTTCCGAATGAAAGCCAAGATCCCTGCACGACCATGGTTCCTGCTGGGGGTACTTTCAGAGCATAACCCTGATGTGAAGGATTTGACCAAATTTTGCATGAGCTGCATAATCCTCTGGTCACCTTTAAGAGGTTCCTCTCACCCCCGATTCAGACCTGCACCTCACTGAGATAACCCTTCTTTCCCAGCTCTCCCCACATAACCCTCTATTTTGGGCCTGAGGCAGAAAATGTCAATTAAATGCCCATTTTCCCAAGGGAAGCGTCACTATCAGTCCCTCTCCTCCAGAAAGGGAAAATAAAACTGTGTGTGGGAAAGATAAAGCTGTCAGAAAAGGAAAGGGAGAAAAAACCCCAACTCTAAACCCCCAGCAGCCCCCATGGAAGGTGGTGATAAAAATAGAGTTGCTGTCACTTTGATGAATTAGATCTTCTGTTAATTAGGATACATTGATTTAAGGGTTGTCCAACCAGATAGTCCTCTTTCCTTTCCCTTCCCTGGCAAATTTACAGCCCAGGGTGGTGGCAGCGCATCTGCCACCCCTGCCTTTCGTCACCTCCTTCATCAGACACCACTCTTCCCCTTTCTCATCAAAAAGAAAACTGGGCAAAGCCGTCGGGGTGACGGGGCAGAGCTGGGAATGCTGTGGCTTCCACCTCCCTTTGGCCTTCATGGACCGGTGTCCCCTGTTCCTCTTGCCCCCTCAACAGCCATTGGCTCTGGTGAGCTGTGGCTTTGGGGTATTTGCTGTGGCTTTGGGGTATTCGCATCGGTGACCTGCTCCTTCCCGCGGTCCCCGCAGGAGACTTCCAGGCTTTGCAGGTCTCCTTGCTGCCTCTTGTCGTCACTTGAGCACCAGTGAGTGGAGTCGGGGAGGGAGAGAGGGGAGAAAAAGTGCTGCGCTGTGTGGATTATTGTGTGTTTGTCATCTGGAATGGTATAAGCTGTAGGTACAGCATCTCCCAGCGGTGATTTATGGCCCCTGTCAGGCAGCACCAGCGCTTTGTCTGCTGTAGCGTGGAGGATGAATGCGGCGCTGTCAGCCCGGGCAGGGCACTCTTTCTCTCGCTCCGCTCCGCACACTCGCTCCCCATTTCACGCCACCGAACATAAACAATCTTTTGTAAACCTGACAGTCACACTTGCTTCTTTGGAAACATAAAGCAGCAATGTATGACTCGGCTTTCATTACCCAATTTCCTTGGCTCTGCAGAAAGCTCTCCAGGAAGATGGGGATGGGGAGACCCCAGAGGACCGAGAGACGCCAACAAAGATAAAAGGGAAGGGATGCACCTACGGCGCACGTGTGTCACCGCTGAACACGTGTGCCCTCACACAGGCAGCGTCACGGTTCACACACCTATTTCCCACTGTGGGTTTGACACAGAAACGTGTGTCACAGGCAGAGTCCCTCACGCTCCCTCCCTACCTCAGCCGTGGCCGTACATCTTCCTCCCTCAAGCAGAAATTCTAATAGCGGTGAAACAGCGGGATCACAGCCTGCTGGGTGATGGGCTCTCACCTGCCCACCAGAGGAAACCCAGGGTCTTACAGAAACTGATGCACTAAGCAACTGTAATAACCCCGGGGTGTGGAAAGTGCCTGAAGCTCCCTGTTCACATCCAGCTTTTCCCAAAGCTACAAGAGGGTGTTGAAAAGTTACAGCTGGGAATGGGTGGAAAGGGAAGAGCCAGCACCTCGACAGGATGGAAGCATTGGGCAGCCCTGTCTGGCATCTCACCCTGGGGAGGAGCAGGGCCACTGGAGTGGCCAGGAGAGGTGGCCAGTGAGCCAGGCCCTACCTCTGGCACAAGCTGCTCTTAACTAACAACACGGGTATAAGGAACTCCCAGAAAGGGAGCACTCAGAGCAGGGATAAACGGCCCATCTTGTCTGCAGGGCTAACAGGGATATACACACTCCTCCTGCTCCTCCGCTTTCGTGGTCACTGGTGAGATTTAGCCCCTGGCGTAAAGCATCATGGATTTAAAACCTGCCAAGGGGCAGAGTAAATGCTGTCGATCTTGTGGATCGTGGAAAGGTGTGAGGAGTAGGTTCCATCTTAGTCCCACTGCGATTTACTGCTTGGGCTCTGAATTAGAATGTGATGCTCACAGCGACGGCAGGCAACACCAAGCTTGTCCCCCTGCCCGCAGGGACACCAAGGTGCACAGGGCTCAGCCAGGTCTCTGAAGGAATGTGAGAGGGGACAGACCCTGCTCATCAGCCCTTTGGTGAGCATTCCCCAGCCATTGCTCGAGGCTGGATGCGGGAGATGAAGCCCAGACCCTTCTGTTGGAGAAATTGTCCTCACATCCCCTCCCGCAGTGGGAGGGAGCGTTTTCCCTCATGATTCTGGAAAGTGAAGAAAGAAAAAAGCGTGACACTGTTTTGGCTCCCCATCACACCAGCAAGAAGAGCCACAGAGAGCTAAAGTAGGGGGACAGTGGCACCACAGGACCTGCTGCAGGGTGACAACATCCCGACTACAACCCGTCTGGAGTCAGATCAGTGAACAACATACAGCTCTCCCATCTGGGGGCTAAAGCTGCTCTTTAAGGTGGGAGGAAGCCAGGATAAAAAGCAAAGAGAGAGAAGCTCCAGCCCTGGCATGTCCTCTTGGCCCTCGCCATCCCCAGCACCTCCCTTTTCCCCATCGGAAAAGCTTGCTGGGGTGCTGGTTGTGCCCGAGCCCCCCGGCCGTGCTGAGCCAGCCCAGCCGCCTTCCCATATTTTACAGGAACAGCTGCAGCCTTGCTGGGAACATTTCTTCATGACGCTCTCCTTCCGTCCCCGGCCTTGGCTCCGCTCTCTGCCCACCCAAATCCTTCCCCGTGACTTCGGGATCAGGGACACCGGGCCCGGGGGTGGGGGGGGNTCTTTTCCAGATGGTTTGTTTTGGAAGTTCCTGCGTGTCAGGCTGAGTGCTGAGTCTTGAACATCTGCTGAGGAGGAGCCCGCTCAGTATAAATGCTCCGAGGCTGCTGGAAGGGCACGTTTTGGGGGGTTGTCACCATCCCAGCCTGGTGACAAAGGCTGCCTTTGCACCCCGAGGTGGCAGGAGGACATGCAGGCTCCCCATGCCCTGGCTTGCACCCTCCACAGCTGCACTTTGGGTACGATTTGTGAGGTGTTTTCATGTGCCAAGGACACCTAGAGCTCAGGGAAACACACCCTTTTAAAAAATATTTGCATAAATCTGAATAAGCAAACAAGCCGGTGCCTTATACTGTGGCCTTTCCAATGGGTTTCACACAATTATTTATACTCGTGAGCACAATCAAATCAGCATTTTAGCGGCAGCGCTGCCTTCTCACATCGGGCTGCTGAGAGCGGGTCTCTTGAAGCCGGGCGGGTTGGGGCTGACCAGGCTGGCAGCCCACGGGAACCACAGAAAATATGAGTAACCAGTTCAAGGGCTCAGTGACAGGAAAGGAAACTTTCCTGGCAGGTCACTATTTCAGTCTGTCGCTTCGGGGGTGACTCGTTGTTGCCACGACCTCATGGAGAGTCTCTGTGTCTGTGAAAGCGCTGCCGGGTTTGCCGGGAGCTTCCTGCGGCCGGGACAGAACCTGCCGGATCCCAGCCAAAAATGACACTGAATCATTCATTCACAAGAAGGAATAATTGTGATGATACGTAAGAGGAAAAAAGAAAAAAGGCAAAAAAAGGCTGGTGCATCCTGAGCGATGCTCTGAGCGGCGCTGGGTTCAGAGCCGGGCAAGTGAGGAGCTTGGGGCCGACAGTCGCAGGTCGTGGGATGACCTTTCCCTCCCACGTCCCTCCCTGTGTCTTGCTGCAAAACCACGAGCAGGACCCGAAACCACTGCTGGGGTTCTCCCTCTGCAGATCCCTCCCCAAAGTCTGTCGTATCCTTCAGCAACGGACACAACAACCCGCAGGAAAGCTCCTGCCTTGGGCTAACGCCATCCGGAACATCCACACCCGCAGCGGTACCGGCACAGGTACCCACACACACCCTCCTGCTTTGGACCTGAGGGAAAGGCAAGGCCAAGGGCTTCACAGGGACAGAGGTGGGAGCCACCAACACGGGTTGGGTTTTTTTCCCTTTTTAGCTCCGACCCAAGGATTTTAATAAGAGGCCCCTTCTCCAGCCAGTGACTGCGGGATCACCGTGGAGAGGGCGGAATTAGACAGCGACGCCCACCGACAGGGCATTTCTCCCACTTTACACAGGCTTTTTAATTTTAATGAACCCTCAGTGGCTGCAAGGTTAGATCTTCAAATCCATTCCACCCTCCTCTCATCACATGATAATCATAAATAGAGCTGGCTTTAGAGGTGGTGTGTTTAATTGAAAGTTCATTTGCAGCTTCCATCAATGCGCTTTTCTGTCCCCTACAAACAACCTATCATTTCACTTAAGAACAAAACCAGGAATTTAATGGAAAACAAGCTGTTTGCAGAGAAATGATAATTAGGTGACCGGCTTGGAGGGCAGTGTGCTAAACAACAGTTCAATTATGCTGTTGTCTGATGTTTTTTCCTGACAAAGTACTCGGGAACTTCTGAAATAAACGGGACCAGCGGATCCTCCTGGCGGCAAGTGCTGCTGGGGAAGGAGGATCCTGCCATCAAACACCACTTGTACTTTCCTGTTACTCTGCAGAAATTTTAGAGGAAAAATCCACATTGGGGGAAAAAAAAAATTGAGAAAATTATTCAGCCCTTTCCACCTACTTTGACCCCCTTCCTCCTTCCCTGAGGCAAAACAGAAACCAGGCAGGATTTGGTAAAGCTGAGGGAAGAGGGAAAAACACGAGGAGATTTGTCCCTGAAATAAACACACAGGTTTGCTGTGTCTGTGCACAGGGAGACACGGACCCATGTCCCACAGCCACCCCCCTGCACTGCTGGCCACACTGCCAGCCTATTTATTCCGTTTACCTTTGAGCTTGTCCTCTAAATGTTGCTGCAAAACCCTCAGCCCTTATTTCACCACTGAGGCCATCTGCAGCTGGAGCCCCGCACACGCCACTGGATTTCCTTTTGGTTTATTGCAATTTCTACCGAGTTTTAATGTTATTTCCCCGAGCTAAAGGGTCCCTCCCAGGCTGCGCCCGTCCCAGCTGGATTGGGATTGTTTCTCCCTGTCCCACATGGAGGGAACACACTCCTCTCCATGGGGAGAATTGATTATTTTTTCCTGCAGCTGCACTCGCTGTACACAGGAGTTATGGGTCTTTCCACACCTGTGAAAGAAACATTATCCTCAGCCTTCAAGGGTGAAGCATCTTATATTTAGTTGGACTAAATAATGATTCTTCTCTATCTTTCATATTGGGATTTAAGAGCACCCTGGAGCTACGAAGTTTATTAGAACCCATAAGAAGAACTGTACCATAAACGGGACAACCGTGGCCATAAACCTGCACCTTGAAGTTGTAACAAATCCTGGGATGTTGAAGTAGGACACGGTCTTGTCTCAGTCAGCAGAATGGAAAAGAAAAAAGGAAGAAGTGCAAACTTAAGCAGAAAAGAGGCCTGGAAATATAGAGGAGAAGAAAGGGAAAAATAATAATAATAAAGAAAAGCATGCTGCTTGCATAGCCCTCCCAGCAGGAGCCCTGGGACAGGCACCCACATGATAAAATGCGGCTCAGATTAATGGGGAGAGAGGGAATGGGGAGCCTGAAGGAGGAGCAGGGAGACAAGGGGAGAGGAAGGAGGTGCTGGGGGATTTACGGGGTGTTGAAGCAGGAGGGTCCCCAGCAGCCACGGAGGGGCTGGGCTGGGCCTGGGGCCGGGTTCAGAGATCAGGAGAAGGATTCAGGAGCCATCCCTGCTGCTGCTGAGGGCGAGACCCAGTGCCAGGAACACGGATAAAGGGCTGGAGTGATGAAATCCCAGAGATTTGTGACAGAGATGGGGGACGCCTCAGAGCGCCCCTTGCTGTGGGGGGAGGACAAGGTGTCCCCTCTGAGGACACATCACTTGGTTGCCCTGTGCCTCTTCGCTACTGGATTTCCTCTTGGACTTTTCTTCTTTATTTTATCATCACTTATTTAGCTCGCATTTCCTTTCCTTGGGAGCCAAAATCTTTTCAGCATCTCGGCCTCCGAGCTCTCTCCGTTCCCACCCCTCATCCACACCAAGGAAGGGGCTGACGTGTTTTGGTTTGCACATTTTCTGCCTTCTGCAACCATCGCAGCCGCACGATCCGCAGATGCCAAAGGGCTTCTGGGCTTCCAGGCAATTTGGGCAGGCTCTGAGCCCTCCCGCACGCTGCAGAGGCTGCAGAAGCCAGAGAGAACCCTGTCCCTCCCCTCCAGCTTTCACTCTTTTGTCACATCAGGTTATTTTTGCTGCTGTTGAATAGATTAAATGACAGAGGGTTATGTTTTGGGTTTTTTTTTTTTTTAAGTAATTGAGTTTTATTTTGGAGAGGGAAAAATGTAGAGCTAAGTGGGAAAAGGAGGGAGATAGGAATAAACCACACATCTTTTTATATAGGATCCACAGTTAATTCTTAATTAGAACTGACAGATGCTTCTCCCATAATCCTATTCCCAACATGTTCTGTTTGCTTTGTTTGGCGCTGCATGATACATGGTGGCATCGTAATGACCTTTCGCAACTCGTCCTGGAAGTGTTATTGGCACTCCAATGATTTATTGCATGTTCCAGTTGATTACTGGGCCATTTGTCAACATTTTTTTTTCGCTCTCCATAAACCTGTCTCCTGTGTCACAGACATTCGCGAGCATGAAAATTTAAACAAATACAGTGTGCAGCTCGTAGTCAGCGTCTGACTTTTACTCTGGGCTTCCAGCACAAATCTGTCCTGGCCTCAGCAAGCCTTTAAACTTCCCAGGGCTGGAGGAGACAACGAGGGACCTGGGCGTTGCTTTCCAAGTCTTATTTTAGAAAGCTGTCTCTGGGTGACCCACACTCCTTGCTCAATGGCTTATTGGCATTTTGGTACCGCTTATGGGAAAGGGGGAAAATCAAGACCGGAATCAAACACCAAAATAATTATCCTTAGACTGACAGCCAGAGGATGGGCTGTGTCTTCTCTCCCTTCATCGCCATCGGGGCGGGCAGCAAAGGCGGGGCTGGAGCATGGGGCAGAACTCAGTGCGGGAACACCATGAGCTTGGTGGAGGAAGAGCCTTTTGGGGCCATGACAAAGCAAAACAAAACAATTCCCTAACGCTCTTTGGAGCAGGAGTGTTTGGGATCGGTGCAGCGTGACGTGAGACTGGCCAAAATTCTGAGGACAAAACCGTAATTATTCCAAGGCCTGAAAAGGACCCGCTCTTCTGGTGCTGGAGAGTTCCCAGTCCCCCCTGGGCACCCCAAGGTGGACGCTGTAAATCACAGAATCACCCAGAATCACCTGCCTGAATTAAAAATCTTGGCCCGTAAGTAAACTGGATATAGTGGCTGTTACAGTGGCCTGGAGCATCTGCACTGCATTTCGAGGAAGCTTTTCCAGGCGCTCCTATAAATCAGCACTCTGCTGCAGTAAAGGAAAGGTATTGTTTCACTGCTGTGACATCAATGCAGGCCACATAAATAATTTTTTATTAAGTGTGCAGTGCCCTGTAAAAATACACACAGGGTCTGAGGATACTGCAGAGCGAATGCAGAAGCACGGCCAGCTTTAAATAGTCTTTTCCGTACCGAAGAGTCTGGGATGAGAAAGGAAACTCGCTGGGGTGGGGAGCGGGGTGGCTGGGTCTTTTTCCAATTCCAGCTCAGATCGGCACGTAATGTATGGCTTAATTTCCTCTCAAATTAGACACTTGATAAAAAAAGTTATTATATCTGTCAAGTTGCCAGTGCTTTTTATGAGTGTGATAAACTAAGAACCACTGCTTTACAAACCTTGATAGGATGTTTCAGTACCTGGAAAACAATTTTATTGCAGCCTGGACTACTAACAAATTGCAAATACTGATTAAGCCATAAAGTTACAACAACATTAAAAAATAATGAGAGGTTATTGCACAAGGGGAAGGCTCTTAAGCAGCAGATGCAGCCGCCAGATTTCCATTGTGCAGGGTACCAGGCCAACCTGCAAAGTGCATTTTTCTCCAGGAGACATTGTCCCCCTGCTCCCCTGTGCAGGGCGCTGTGGGAACCCAGCCTGGGTGCCAGGGACGGGCAGATTCTTCCCTCCACAGCCCTGCAGGGACCCCTCTTACAGCCGTTAATATCTGCACTCTGCATTTTTCCAGCTGGGAAGATCCATAGCGAGAGCTTTGCACGGAGCCAGCTCTGCCAGGGCCTGGCCAGGACACAGCTCCCTTCTGGGCACAAAGGCAGGGTCTGCAGGTCCCACGGGGCGACTACGGTCCTTGGGGATGCCTGAGCCACCCCGATTGCTACCGGAGGAGAGGAGCCAGGCCCTCAAAAGGAGCTGGGGCAGTTTGGGGCTGCAAAGGTCCAGGACAGCACCCCCATGCAAAATAACACCCTGACACTCATCTCCACCCACATCAGCTTTGAGCAGGACTTGAGTGCCTCGAGAGACCTGGGTCCTAGACCTCCCCGTGCTGCATTTCCCAGCTATCACACCAACACCATTACACCAATTCCAAGCCGGGACAGGGCAAGGACAGGCAAAGGCTGTGCCGAGGGGTTGGGGTCCATCTAGACCCCGCTAGATCTGTGTGGGCAGATGGACGGAGGCTCTGACCTTCTTGATTGGAACTGAAATGCCAGGGCAGGGTATAAATTCAGAGTTAGTGAGGGTGCTCGAGAGGCAGTGCTGCCCATCAGCATTGGGGTGGGATGGAAACCCCGATTTCAGACCCTCCCCAGCACATCCTGCCGCCCCTACCCCATCCTTGGCTGCCTCTGGCCCCCGCTGCACAGCTCTGCAAACACAGGCGTGTTTGAACATGGCTTCAATAACAGTTGTTTGGACAGAGAGGAGGCTGCCAAAACCTCCCGGGGAGCGGCAGAGGAATTCCTTCTGGGAAGCTCGGCCGGCGCTCGGGCACTGTGTGGGGCCGGTGGGGTTTAGCAGGCAGAGCACAGCCTGTGGCTCGGTCGGGCCATCAAAGGCCATCGAACCTCCGGGAGATTCAGGGATAAAGTACATGAAAAGCCTTCCCCCGGCAGGAAACACAGTGAGATGCGGCAACAAGACACAAAGATCATCCTCCCAGATTTAGGTGATGTCTGTTGGAGGTGAGGGGTGACCTGAGCCCCTGGTTTACAGGAAGGTCATGCTGGTGCTGTCAGACCATGGTGGGACATGTCACCTCCTCTGTCCCCATGAAACAGTCACTGGTGACGGCACTGCCCACCCTACCAGCACCGCCAGGGACCACTTTAGTGCCTAACACCACCCCGCGCAAGAAACACAACACTTTACAGATGACGATGAAGAGCTTCACCTGACTCTACATCACAGGTTTTAATCTGATTTCATTCCATCCCGTGCAGTTCTAAGCGATGGCAAGTGGCTACCTAAGCCCTGCCCGTGGCTTCCTCAGGCCCTGCCACCGCTGAAACCGGGAGGTCCAGTCTCCCGCCCCTCGTAGCTCATTCCAAAATCCTGCGCACGAGCTCCCCATGCCCCTGCAGGAACTAAACCAGCCCAAGGTGCAGAAGGAATTTCAAAGATACAAGTCAGCAGAATACACACCTATGAAGTTTGTTAAGGACTTTGGGGTCTACGTGGACGCAGGGTAATTACACACCTGAGCTTCTATTAGCGCTTCTTTAGCCAAGCACTCTCTGGTGAGGAGAAGCGACCAAACTCTTCAGTGAGCAATCCACCTGATTAATTTAACCCTCTGCTTTTCTCCTCTCTAACAATACCCGAGTTACCTCTGAAGGTCTATTGATCTCAGTGATTTATCAGTTTATGGTAACCCTTTACAGAATCCTGCTTCTGAGCCCATTGCTCTCCAGGAACATGTGCCTTCACTTCACTGCTGTCTCCCCATTTTCACATTTAAAGTGTGTCACCGGTGATTTTAATCTCCAGAGATTGGTTTTGATCTCTGATCAGAGATGACGCTATGAAATCCTGTACAGAAGGCACAGGACACCACAGGCTCACTGGTGTCTGTGCAAGGATGGACAAACCATGAATACTTGAAGAAAAGTAGCTGTAAAGGAGTACAAATGCAGCGGCATCATAAACCCACTGGAAATTCAAACTAACATTCACCCTTCTCTTTCCTACCATCTGCTGAGCTCTGGCAGGTGCTCTGAAGGTCCCCAGGATGGATTCAGCTGGGACTTCACACCTGGCAGATCCTCTTAATGGCATTTCTGCCCTGGAGCAGTCCAAGGTCCTCAGGGCTCTCGTCCTTGTGTCCTGCTCCTCAACAGCCAACGTGGCATCTCTTCCTCCCCACCGCCTCCCATCACTGCCGGGTAATTGCTGCATTACTGCATGGCTGAACTAATGATGCCGCAATTAAAAACATTTAGGGTTATTGCCAATAAGGTGGATTGGTAAAGTTGATTAAATGGGGTTTCGCTAAGGAACACAACTTAACAAAGAGGTGAAATAAGCAAACAGGCAGAAAGATGAAAATAAAGGTGAGAAAATGGCCTCTGGTCAGGCAGAGGGACACAGTGACCTGCTCCTTCCTCCTGATGTGACCTGCAAGAAGAGCCCGTTATCTCTCCAAGACCCAGGCTACAAACAGATCTTTTCATCTGACCCACCTTAAGAGAAAATGCTGGAAAAATTATTGCAGCAGTGGAAATCAGACAGAAGCCTCCCTCTTTTTAACTGAACTTACTATAATAAAAAAGAGGCCTTTCTTCAGGCCTTCAATAGAAAGGCTTCCCAAAGCTGCCTCCAGGCAGGATGGAGATGGGTGCTGGGAGCTGTGTCCCCAGGGTGCGGAGCAGAGACGCTCCACAGCCCCTGCCAGAGGACTCCCCCTGTGACAGCATCCACCCTAATCAGTGCTGTCTGTTAATAGAGCTCATTAGCTGAGATGCAGCCCTGCACTGATGCAGCTGGGCTGATGCTGAGGCTGCCCGTACCACAGCGAGTCTCTGTGTCCCCACGTGTCCTTTATCTCATCAGGAGCCCCGAGGCTGCTGCAGAAGCCCCCAGCACCCAGAGAGAGGGTCCCTCGCTGTCAAATGTGGTCGGTCCCCAGTGCTCCCCATGCTTCAGATCAAGGGCAGTAAATATCCAGGACCGCTCTCTAAAGGACTCTTCAGCTCTGTCACCCCTTGATGGCACCTGCCGGCTGGCATGTGGCACCTGGGAACCTGGGAACCGTCGGGGAGCTCGGCTGCGCCGTCTCACACGTCCCCAAAGGTGAGCCTGACTGTGAGTGGCACCCTATGGAAATTCCTGCTGCTTATGAGCGCGATCTAAAAGCCTTTTCTTATGCACACACAGAACTGGCATTTTGCTAGATTTAGGGAAGTAGGCAAGACGTATTTGTCTGCGGAGGCTTTGCACCTTCGGCAATTATGTCTGCAGTCTGGAAAACAACAGCAGCAGGGTTGCAGCGGGGAGGGAAAAAAAATTCTATCATGTCAGAATAATGAGATCTGTGATTTCAGCACTTACTGGGTCAGAGACACACACAGTGTGTTATCTGTAATGCTTTCCTCTGACATTCAGGGAAATTGCATTTATGCAGAGGACAGGAGGCACTGGAGCATGCTCCTGCTCTGCCCGCCCTGTCCTCTGGGGTTCCCCCATTCCCACGGGGAGCACAAAGCAGCGCAGCCCCCGTGTCCCATCTGCCTGACACCCACCAGGGCACGGCTGACACAGCTCTAAGATGGCATGAAACTGGGGTCCGTTTCTACCTTCTCTGCAGGTTTTGGGGGCTCTGGCAGTGGGACACTGGGGCTCTGGCAGTGGGACACTGGGGCTCTGCACCTCACACACACGGGTCAGTGCCACAACCCTCCCCAACCCAGGTGGGGGTCTCAGATGAGTTTCACATCTAAACCCTTGGGGCTGATGGCCTCACAGCAGCGATGGATTCATAGATTCACAGAATGAGTTCTCCCATCACCTCCCACGGCTTTAGATTTAACCCTGCTGCAAGTGCAGTGGGTGACGAGGGGTGCAGAAGGATGTAGAAGGCATCTGGGACATCGCCCCACCTGTGGACCTGCCATCACCCCTGGCATGGCTGAGGAGAGGGGTAATAGGCTGAGCAGCTTGTCCCTCCCCAGGCGTCAGCTCTGGGGAGCTCTGGGCTGTCAGCAGCCCCCGGCACAGCATCCCACAGCCCCCTGGGAGCAAGGACACATGCCACAACTGCCACCATGGCTAGTGATGCCGTGCCATCAGCTCCAGCACAGAGAGGGGCTCCGTGGCGTTAGTCGTCCCTCAGAGACAAGGGCCCTGTGCAAGTTCAGCACAGCTAAACACACAAAATAACGTGTAAGGTGGAGCGGGCTGCCCTGGGGCTGGTTTCTCAAGGAAAAACAGTGTTTTCTCATAATCTGGAAAATGCTCCATAGGCAATGTTTTAAGTTAAGCAACTTAAAACCGGGAATTCCTTTCCCTCCCTCTGCCTTTAGAAACCCAAGGTAGTGAAACTCAAAACATTTTGCTTTACCAATTAAAATCCTTGTGTTTTCATCCAAACCAGCTAATTTTCTAGCAGAAATAAGGTTTTCCAACAAGAATCGTATGTTCTTATAAAAGCAACCAACCTTCTAAATCAGAAATGAAGGGACAGGCTGCCCTGAGGGAGCCCTGCCCTGGTGCGCAGCATCACACGAGGGCTTTCAGACTCCAGGGCTGCTCACGCAGCCACCGGCCCTGGCCAAGAAGTCAATCAGAAGTTCTTTTCCAAAAAAGAACATGTTCTTCTACTAATGATCTGCACCCTCAAATGATAGGAGGCCTTGGACTAGACGCAGCAGAGTCATTAGCAGTGGCACTGGCTTTTTGCTCCTCACTGCTCCTTCCCACTACTCATTGCCCAGGGCTTCCATTACAGCTTTTGCTTTTTGTCTTCTCCCCCCTCTTTCTTTTTCTCTTCCCAGTGGAGGAAGAAAACCATGTCTAGATTAAAAAGATCTCGTTTTCCAGCTGTTTAAGATAGACTGAAACACAGGCCTGCGCCAATACCCAGGATCAAACCTCCCACTGTGGGAGAGGGAGTTCCAGCCCCAAGGCCAGATCCAAATTTTGCCAATAGCTCCTATATTTACAGTTTTCCTTGAGGGCTTTCATTACAGGCTGCAGAGCTTTCACAGTCGGGATCTGGAGTTTGTCTTGGACCTGATCTGCAGAAGCGTGGGGCTGCCTCCAATGGTCAACCTTTCTGGACCGTTCCTGCGAGAAATGCAGAGAGAGGAGGAGGGGGGGAGGGGGAGTGCTCCCCTTCATTCCCCTTCTCCCAGGGGCTCCCAGAGCAGCTGGGAAAGGGCTCTGAAGGGCTACAGAAAGGATGGCCCTGCCGTGGGTGACAGCAGCCTCTCAGCATCCCGGCTCAGCCTGGAGCTAAAACGCCTGTTTTCTCCTCAAAGCCGGAGTCCCGATGAAGGGTGGCTCACGAGAAATCCCCGATGCCACAGTGAACACCCCGCACATGGCAAGAAGAGCATCTCAGTTCATTGAAAAAAAAAACAAACCTCAGATGAACAAAGATGACTTTCTTGGTGATACTGCCTCCCTGCACACCTGCGGCAGGTACAGCCAGCCCCAGTATCACCCGTTTCTAGGGTCCTTCTCTGCCCCCGGGGCAGTGGGGCTGCTCCTGGGGACCACCGGGCTGTTGGGTGGCCTTTTGGGCACTGGAGAGACAGTGGCTGCTCGCCATGACCAAGAGCAGGTCCCTGCAGCTGCTTTTGATGACGACGGAATGGACTAAGAGCGGTGCAGAACGCTCTCGCTCGTCCGGCTGCTGATCTTTTGGGCAATTATTTGGAAGTAATGAAAGCGAATGCATGACATTTAAAAAAGAAACTCCGCTGTCAGCAGGAAAGCTGCCACATTCCTCCTGCACCTCGGAGAATACGCTTAGCTTGAAATAATGTTCATTTTAGCAGAGTTGTAAATTACGAGTGTGTTAGGGTCTTGTGGGATTTATTACCATTTGGAAAGAGGTTACAGGCCTTGCGCTGTTGCTGCTGCATCTGGTGCATGCTCCAGAGCAACCACAGAGCAGGATTTGGAGGCAAAAGAAAGCACCTTTTATAGCTCATCTCTGGTGGCTTGTATTGCTAACATTACACATGCACACACACACGAGCTTCAGCAGTAAAAGAGGAAGGATTTCAAAATCCGTTTTCCCAGTTGCTGGCTGTAATTGATCCGGCGTCATTAATAACCCACGATGAAGCCCCGCCGGCCTGCGCTGGGGGGAGCATGGCTGTCACCCCCAACCCATGGGCTGCACCCCTCCCCCGGGACAGTTCTTTAATTTTCTCAGGTTTATGTTCTTTTTCTTTTTTTTTTTTTTTCATTGCAGGTGTTTCATAAAAATGCAGCCACAGACCTGGCAGGAAGCAATAAGCTTCAGCTTCCTCTGCATGAACCAAAGGGATTTCTTCCTCCCTTCTGGCAAGGATGGAGTTCTGCTAATGTAAGATTAATGCTCTTCAATCCTGACCCTGCTGTCTTCAGTCTCTAAATGCTGAAGGGTCACCTTTAGTCCATGCCATTAGTGATTAATTAATCTCGGTGTTTATTTGATCTATCCCTTTCAGTGAGAATTTCTGCACTGAGGCTGTTTTGATTCCTGTCGCTCCCCCCCTTTTACACGGTGCTCCCCGTCAGAGCTTTTCAATGTGTCCCCTTTGATATCCCAAGGAATCAGGACTCTCTGGTCCCAGCTCCAGGAACAAGCCAGTACCAGGAACCCAACTGCAGTTCTGCAGGGACAGCCAGAAGAAAGAGGTTGTGGGGGAGAGGAGGCTTTTAAGCCCACATCAGAAAATAACAGACAAGGAAATGAATGTCATCTTAGCTGGACACGTAAATTCCTTGCGAGTTCCTGTGCCAGCTAATATAAGAGAGATTGATTTTTCAATTTTACCCAAACTAGTTTTCCCCTGGAGAGGTGGGCTGTTCGCTGAGGAGCGCTCACGTAGGGAGCTCTGGGGAAAAAAAAGTGACTTTAAGGTAAGTGGGATCTGTGGGGAGGGGGACAGCAGGGACGCTGGGGGCCAAAGGAGGAGGACCCTGGTGCTTCATTGCTGCCAAGGGTTATTCAGCAGTATGATGGCCATATGAGAGGGACCAGGGGGACCACGTGGCAGCCAGGCAATGTCTAAGTGCAGTGGCTACTAAAGGCTGTGGGACAGTTGCCTCCATCCCACACGGTGCAGAGCAGCTGCACAATTAGGTCCAAACATGCCCCGCACTGCGCGGTACAAGCCACGACAGCCGCGCCGGGGCCACGGCCGGCCCTGGGCTGGGAGGCCATGCTGGGTGGCTTGGCACCCACGGAGCATCCATCTCCGGGACAGCCTCAGCTCCTGGGCCTGTTCCAGCTCACCAATAGCTTCCCAGTCCAGGAACAGGATTTTCGTAGATCATGAGCTCTCTCCCCCCCATCTGTTTATCTCTGTGAATCCCATTAATCATGTTCTGTGCCTGGACGGCTTCTAACACCACATCCATCCTCTAAGAGCTGTTATCGTACACCTTGAAGATCTGTCAGATAAATAGCCAGGTCAGCTGCAGCTGTTCCAATATCCCGAAGAAATCAGATTTATCATTTTAGATTAAAAACAACCCCACACACGCACACGCACCAGAAACGCTCCCCCCGACCCACCGGCTGCCTGGCTGGAAGCTGTGTTTCTTGGCCCTCCCCAAGTCCTGCTGCTGCCGCCCTCCATCTGCAGCCCGGTGATAAATGGCTGCAGGGTGCCAGGTACAGTTCAATGTTGAAAAATCCCAATATGTGACTTAGGCATCTCATCGCAAGTCATTAATCTAGCAGGAGTCTGGTGCCAGGACAAGGCTCTCCCTCACTCCATCGTCAGCTGGACCCGCTCTCGCTGCTGCTGCTGCCAGAGACAGGGAAGGAGGGAATTTTCCTGCCATTTTCCACTCGCATGGAAAGTGCTCTCCAGGCCATTAACCCTCTCTGCAGCCCAGACCGTGCCCTGCAGCCCCATGGCCTTGCCAGAATCCAGAGAAGTTATGGTGGGGTGATGCTCCATCTGCCCCACACAGCCTCATAGCCACCGTTAACCCTTTCACCCCCACAGAAAGGCCACCTCTGTGGCAGACAGCAAAACTGCAGGGACTCCAGGGCCCCTCCTCGGAGCAGACACTTCCCTTCACCTTGCACTTGCAGCAGAACATTCCTGTTTGGAGCCAGCACCCTGGGCAGGGAGGGGAGTGATGGAGCCTGGGGGAAGCCAGGGAACCTGACTGGTGGAGTGCCCCAGATTGCCCACCTTTGTCCTGTCCCTTGTCACAGCTCCAGTCTCCCCAGAAGCAGCCACCCCAGCCTGAGGCACAGAGCTGGGATGGGATGGTGGCCAACACTGGCTGCTACAGGAGGTCCCAGCTGTGGAAGAGCGTGGGGCGTTCCTGGAAACCTGGTGCAATCCTCAAACTGTCACAAAAATAGATTTTCCCTCCATGGCCTGTGTTTTGCACTGAGTAGTTTTACAAAATTTACATGAAGGAGCTCCCAACACACTCCTGGAGACTCCAGGCTTCCTTGGTAGACCCTGTTCCAGGGAGAAATCTTTGTGCAGCCATTCCTTCATGGGGCTGTGCCACTCCCACCCTTGCTGCTATTTAAGGTGCTGGCTGTAACACCCCAAAGCAGGTACCTCCATCATCACGGTCCAGGGAGCACCCTGAGCACATCTCGGAAGAGCAGAGCTCTGTTCAACCTGGGGGCTGCTGCTCCCCAGCCCTGCTGCTGGTGCCATGGCTGTAGGGACACCCTTCAGTGACAGGAGACACCTCCCCAGCTACAGCCGCTGACACCCCTGGCCAAGCTCCCCAGCCCTGCACACCCCGACTGCTGCCTGTGCCCCCCTGGCACTCCACCCCCCTTTTCTCACAGCCCTATTCCCCACCGGGCTGTGATTCTGGTTCCCTGGAAACCCTGCTGATGCTCCAACCAGAGGCCCCAGTGCTGGGTCCCTCTCTGTGTGGTGGCCCATGTCCCCAGGGATGGGCCAGGCACGGGCAACGCTGCAGCTGCCAGGTGGCACCAGGCTGTCATGGTAGTCCCCATCCTGTGCTTTTGCTGGGAAGCCGAGTGTCCCGCCAAGGTGCCTCTCCTCCCCTCCGCACCAGTCACATCCCGAGCCGCGTGCCTGGTGCCAAATTGAGTTGTAGCCGTGAATTATTTAGAAGCATCAGTGGAATATTGTTGTATCAGTAACGCAGACTATCAGTTTGTGGCCTTGGGGCTGCCTCAGTTACACACTCCATCACTATTTTCTCTCATGAATAATGTAGGAGTGGAATTACTCTGCATGTAGAGAATTCATACCCTGAGAAAACAAGGTTGCTCCAAAATTAATTTTCCGTACTAAAAGAGCGACAGAAAATCAATTAATCGCATATTATTCTATACGGAGACAGAGTAAGGGAAACAGCGAAAATGGCTGTAGCTATACATCAGCAAATGCTGTATTGGCAGAGAGCTTTGCAGGGATGTGACTTACAGCCAGCTACAAAGAAGGTAAATATATTCCGCCCGAGAGAGCCCTCCAACACCAGACTCTGGAGCTCCACCGCAGCCAGCTGGGCGCTCTCACTCGCTGCCACCGTGTCCCCAGCACCGCATCCCAGCTCGGCAGCGTCCCTTCGCTCTCAGCTTCTTCCTTTGTCCTACCACTAGCGGGCTCAGGCTCTCGCCGTGGCGAGGAGCTGGTTTTCCAGACCCCCCAGCCCTTGTGGGGTCCTCTGTGCTCGATGCACCAGGTCCCACCATGACACAGGTGGGAACATGAACATGGAGTGGTGGCGAGTAGGAGCTTAGAAATCTCAGCTGAATAAAGCCCCTGCTCCTGAATCATGGAGCTGGAAACCAGGGGAATGGAGCTGCTGGTTTCCCCTTTACCAAGCCTGGTCATGGCCCTGGTGCTGGTGAGGTGGAAGGAACCACCATGTTCCTGGGTGTCACTCCCATGGTGGGACGTGGGATGCTCTCGTGGTTCCAAGCCACCAGCCCAGGAGCCTGGCTCTGTTCCCGCCTCGTCAACATCGCTTCGTTTTTATCTGTTTAACACAGATAGTAACCAGCCATTCTAGAAGGGAGCTGAGAGACTTAATTAATATTTAAAATTGCTTTGAGTCTCACAGCAAAGCAAAGCCTTGTCACTCAAAGTATTTGTCAAAAGGAGCGACTGCCATAAAACTGATGTAGAATCAGGCAGGGACCTGGGGGAGCCAGAGTCAGCAGAGAACCAGCCCTGGCAGCCGCCCGGGAGGCAGGGAACACGTCCTTCATCCCTTCCCCGGGCACAGCCAGGGCTGGACGCTGCATCCACCAGAGCAGAGGGAGTTCCTCAGTTGAGTTTGGCTTGTTGCTTCTCTTTGATGCCTACGAAAGACTCCACGAGCCCATGGCCACAGCTCAGCCACAGAAACACCCGTGGAGAGGCTGTAACAATCCTGCGACCTGCGTCTATTCCCCTGCCTAGTTAGCTTTGATTAATAACATTCATTGGTTTAACAAATGGTATAATAATTAAGGGATGAAAAATTATAAGGCTGACCTCAAAAAAGCTGGTCAAACATCAATAGCATCTTCAGGAATTAAACTCAAAAATAAACTAATCTATAATGAAGCATGGCTCTTCTTATAGTGGCTAATTATTTTTCCCCCGAGAACTCGATTCTTTTGTCATCTCCTAGAACTGGCAGGTTTTAAGGGTCATCACACAGAGCAGATCATTTTTCCAGAAAGGAAAACAGAGGCTTTCCAAGTGTTCACAACAACAACAACTTCAACGGCATTAACAAGTCGCAGTGTTGGGGTTTATTACCAGGTTATTTGCCAGTACGGTTTCTACACTGGATTTAGAAGGACTTTTAGTTTTCTCAGTACTACTAACAGGAAAAATTGAAGAAACAATCCCCTGTGTCTCCACCGACACGTCCTCCACCGTCTCTAGATGTGGCTAAAAATCTACTGCAGGAGCTGGAGACCACGAGCAAATGAGAGAAGGCACTGGGGGAAACCCAGCAGATCTGACAGAAGAATGGCCTCCTCTTTCTCTGAAGCGGGGGGCAGCATCTTCTCTCCATCCCTCCAAATCCGAAATACCAACAAGAATGAAAACAAACCCGTGCATTTTGTGTTTCAGCCCAGCAACCACACACTTTGGCCTGGGTATCCGCTGTAACCCATCTCTCTGCTCCTCAAACAGGGTATTTTTTCCCCTATTTGGGGGACAAAAAAAGGCTTTTAGCCGTCAAGAATAGGCGCAGACGTGTGAGTGCACGTGAGTACACGTGTGTGAGTGCACGTGTGTGAGCACGCACTTGTGCTCATGTGAGTAACGTGGGACGGGAACACGTGAGGTTCCCCCGTGCCTGTGTGACAGACAGATGCCGTGTGACACACACGTGCAGACACGCACATTTCCCAACAACGAGCAAAACCCAGCCCTTGCAAAGGCCTCTCCCAGCCCCTTTGGTGCTCACAGGACAATCGCCTCTTGCTCCCTCCCGAGTGATTTACCTTCTGCTCTGCCGAGGCACGAAGCAGCCCAGGGAGCGAGCATCTCCCTGGGTATGGAAGTGTTTAGGAAGTGTCTGCGGGTCCCCCAGCCCGAGCAGACATGAAAGGGAAGATGCTGCCTGTGATTTATTGCGTGCTGAGCGATTTGACAGTCGTGCTGTTTGAAAGCACTGTCCTCTGGCTTCAGCCCGGCGAGGGGATGGCTGGGATGAACGGCGCGGGGGCGGCGGAGCTTGACGGCGGTACAGAGCCAGATGCCTGCACACACCCCCCTGCCAGATGTGGAGCTGGGGAAGAAGATCTGCTCCAGAGGGTGCACTTGGAGCCCAAGCCCTCTACTCCCCAGACGTTTATTGACTTACAAAGTCAGTCTTTCAAGAAGTTTGTTAGAGCCGGGGGCTGTGGCGGTGGCTCTCCTCTCCCCACATTCCCCCCCGCCCAAAAGCCACATGGCTTTTGCCCCTTGGTAACGGGAGAACATGGGCTCTCAGGGGTTCCCCTTCATTATTGCTGGAGGATAAGTTCTCACCATTGCTCACCTGCTTTTCTGCCCCTGATTTACTGTGAATAACCCCCCTACCCTGTGAATGCTGGCAGCAGCCTGGCAGTGGGGGGCTGGCAGGGGGCACAACCAACAGGGCCAGCAAATTCGGCTGCGGATTTGCCCAGGGAGACATCTCTCTTCCCCCAAACTGGGTAGTGGCTCGAAACCATGGGAAACAAAGAGAAGTGTCTTTCTGCTGTTGCTTTCTTTGGCTTTTGGGACTCATAATTTCCCTTCAAGCGTGAAGGATGGAAACTTCCTCACACACAAAGAAAAGAGGTTGGATTTTTATGCAATAGCAGGACTCCGGGAGCTGGGGTTTTTAATTACGACAATTTTCCTGAAATCTGTTTCGTGAGAACTGGTTTCTCCATGTCCAGCAGTGACCCACCACCTCCCAGAGCTGCTCCCCCGTCAGGCTCTGGAGCCCCACACCATGAACTAGCCCAATGGTGGCCTTTACTGGAGACACAAAATACCACTTTGTCACCGCTCCTCAAGTATTGATAGAGACACTTCAAACACTGGATTATTCTGTCCACCCCCTTTAGACTAAATCTGCCTTGGAAAACAAATGACCCTATTGGGCTCAAAATGCTCCCGCAGCTGACTCCATAATGAGCTGTTTATTATAGTTCCCATAAGTGAAATCCATTAAGTCTGACAGAAACGCAGCTAAAGTTTACATTCAGCATCCGTTTGAGGGGAGTTCTGGGTCTGAATTAAATTTGCCCCTTCCCTCCTCCACCCCAGCAAAGCCATACACGATACTTAAATGAATTTTCCATCACTATTTTCCAAAAGAGTAAGGCTGAACTTTACTGGGCCCCGGATGATTTGGCAAGTTGTCCGACCTGTCTGCTCTGAGTCTAAGTTTTCTCCCTCCCAGTGTCAGTTTTCAGTCTAAAAACTTGAAAGGAAGAAAGGTGGTTTAGGGATGACATTGTTCTTTAAACCTTAGACACAAGTGATTTGATTTTTTTCTAACCTCCTTTCAAGATTAATATGGGCGCAACGGTGTCACTATTACAACTGGCTGAAAAATGGAGTTTCCATTGGATGAGAAGTTCTGAGGTTTCAAATAGGAATAATTGTCCCAAATCTAGACGGAAAACCAGTGTCTGTTACTACATTATAACCGAAACAATTAATCCTCTTCTTGTGGATCAGTTACAACATGACCTTAATACAGAACGGTAAAGTCCCAAGGAAAGATTTGGGGATTTAAAAAAGCAAAACATTTTCATAGTTTTCAAGAAAAAGCTAAAGAAAACCTACAGGTTAGTGTGGAACATTTTTATGGTGTTGAATCATCAGTTTTCAGCAGAGAAGCGTTCCAGGTATATCCTTTTAATCAGGTTTTGTTATTGCAGGTAAGAACAACACGCAGAGCTGTTGGTGTTTTCCAAGTCTCTTGACAGCAGAGAGGAAATGGCAATTGTGTGGACCAGAAAAAGGTGTGAAATAGGGGCAGGAGAGAACAGACAGGACAAAACGGGCAACAGAAATGCGAGATAAAAATCCTGAATCAAGAGCAAAACTCCCCTCGTCAGGGGGGACCCACACTCTGGGCTGCTGCTCGGGTACCCCGGGGCTGGGAGGGATCCCCCAGCTGCTGCTTCCCTTTCCCTCTGCAGAAAAGGGCTTGACAGCAGGAGAGCATCACCTCGCCTCCCCCCGGCCAAGGGGATGAGGATTTTATCCAGTGAACAGCTCTGCAGTGGGGAAATGGCAGCGATTACACAAACTCTGCCGTGAGTGGCTGATTGACCTTGGGAAAAGCACTTCATACCTCTGCAGATTGTAATCAGGTAATATCTGTGAAGTGCTCTGAAGTCTTTGGGCAGAGAATGTTGTAAGATGATCCCAAAGGCAATAAAAAAAGGGAGAAATGCTGTCCAGCCATAGACAGAACTGTATCCTTGAAATTACATTTCCTTCCTCCCCTCTCCTCCTCCTCCAAACGTTGCACTGATTTGTCAAGTCGGGACAGATGATCCGGAGCGGTGGGTGTGTGTCTGCTTCATCACCGGGAACGTCTGCATCACACGAGCACGGGGCAGTACAGAGATTTTGACTAAAGCTGATAAATCCAAAGGGTGTTTGATGGTCGTATTTTGTAAATCTAGCAAGAAAAGAATAATTTCTATACCGCTGTGTGTGGTATGTGTGCAAGCCGGAGAGGCTGTCTGCATTAGCATATAAATGCATTTAAAGTGAGACAAATACTGGTGGCTTTGGCAAGCTGGATACCTCTGGAATCAGAAATGTAAACTGTTTAGAAAAGGAAACATTTCTGTTTAAATGTAAGGAAAAGGCGGCTGTGGAAGGTAAACATCCTCCCTGAGAAGTAATCGCCCTCAGAGCTCGTGCTGCTGGGCTGTGTGCGGGGAAAGGTGGATGCTGGGGGGCTGGCAACCTGGGGCAGGGGGGCAAACCCTCCCCTGGGGCCAGCGGTGGCAAGTGTGGGGACACATTTGGTGGTCCTCGGCCAGAGGGAGCCCCAGAGCTGCAGAAAGATGTGTCCCCAAATGCACCAAGGTGTGTGAGCTCACGGACAACGGATTCGTCGGAGCAAACCCTCATTTCAGATGGGGCTAATTATTCAGGATTGTAAACTCATCAAGGGCTGGGCCACTTCTTTGGTATGTGCTTGTACGATCCCCGCTGCCGAGGGCCTGCCAGCTCCAAGTACAGCAAAAATGACAACAGTAATAAGGAAGCCTCAGACGTCTTAATTAAGCAGTGACCCAAATTTCTGCCTCAGCCTGGAAAAGCTGAAGGTAGAATAAGGCCTATCCTGTAAGATGAGTTACCTCGTTAAAACCATACACTACTTGGCTTCATAATGTGTTTATGGAGGGGAGGAGAGGGAGGGAAAGGAAAAAAAACTACTAAAAGGAACGGTATCACTGGCCTAGCAAGGCCCTGGGTCTGCACGTGAGCTCTCGGCAGTGGGAGCCCCTCGGAGACACACTGTCCCCTCACCCACCGCCCCGGCGCAGTAACAACGGGTTTGTCCAAATAGGCAAGATTTCGTCTGTTCATCAGCAGGGTTTGTTTTGGAAACAGCTGTTAGTCTGTGCGGTAAAACATAAGATGGAAAGTGTCACAGGAATGCGGTTGTCATGTGAAACCTTTCCTAGGAATGGCAAAGAGATTTATATTTTGCATTTGGTTTTAATTTGATGCATATGGCTGCAGATGCCGGAGATTGGGGAATGGCACTCTCAGCCAGGACGCATTTTTCAGGGGATGGCTCGTGGCCTAATGCAGAAGGAGAGCACGTTGCAGCCACCCTGCTGGGGAAGGACCCACCACGGCCCCTCACCCAGGACTCTCACAGCAAACGGGGGGTTCCTGCTGCATCCCCTCAGAGAGCCATCCTTGGGCACCAGGATGCTCCTCCCGAGCAGACTGGACTCTCCAGGACACACAGACGGATGCCCACCCTCCCTCCGGCGCTCAAAGACAGGTAACACATTTCAGTTCTTGCATATCTGCCCAGTCACAGGTGGTTGTTGCCTCCTAAATACCATTTTTATTCTGCCCAGAGAAGCTGTGGCTGCCCCATCCCTGGAGGGGTTCAAGGCCAGGCTGGATGGGGGTTAGAGCAACCTGGTCTGGTGGGAGGTGTCCCTGCCCAGGGCAGGGGGGTTGGAACTTGAGGATCTTTAAGGTCCCTTCCAACTCTAACCATTCTACAATTCTAGGATTTTTAAATTATTTTCTAACTATTCCTGGACCTGGTTTGGCCAGGGGCATGATTAGGAGGCAGGCTATGTGGAATTATGAGTTTAAATGTTTTTCTCTCCCTTCCCTGCTTTTCTTTTGGGAAAAAAAATGAGCAAAACAAAACACAACAAAACCAAACCAGATGTGGCCTGTGCACTGAAAAGGAGAGGGCTCTGCTCCTGCGCGGGAATCTCGCAGGAGACCCCACAGATGAACGAGGCTGGGCTTGTAAAATGGAGGCTGGTGTTCCGTGGGGAAGAGAAGAGTGGTGAGAAGAGGATCTCACTTGCAAAGAATTAGAAAAATGCAACGCGATTCATTTAAAAGAAAGGGAGAGAGAGGGAGAGCAATGCCGGGAATGCCGCAAAAGTCATGCAGGCAAGAGCCTGCAGCTGGCTGAGTTTGAAAACAAATGATTTTAATCAGCTGCTATTCAACTACTGTCAGCTCTGATTTACTGCGTTCAGCCAATTAAGGTTTTTTGGGGGTTCAAAGGTTAGGAGGTGAAAAACAAAAGCATGTTGTTGGAGGAGAGGGACAAGAGGAGGAGCGGGGCTCTCCAAGCCCTTCCCCAATACAAACCACTGGAGTCAGATCAGACTCGCCACCCACCCAGCCTGGCACAAGGGCTGGTGGCCAGCCCCTCTGAGGGGTTGGGGCAACCTGGAACAAGCCCCAGGCTTCAGGCTTCTGCAGTAGCCAGGGCTGGGGCTGGACAAGCCCCAGAAAACAGCCCCAGTGCAGACACTGGGCAGCTCCTGAGGACTGGGAGCAGCGGGTTGGCTTCAGCTCAAACCCGGGATGTCTCAAATCCTCCAAATTTGCACAAAACACAACTGAAAGGCTTGGTAAAAGGAGCAGAGAAATGTAGAACTTGGTGTGGTTTAGGGGGACATGGTGTTCACCGATGGAAGATGCAGAACAAGCATAATGCTTGCCATGCACCTCTAGGTTTCCTTCATAACAAGTTTGTGGCAGCACCAGCACTAGTGACCAGCCAGTCAACAGTTCCCCTGAAAAACGTGTCTTTAAACCTCGTCACACAAAGCAAATTACTTCCATAATCTAAAAATGACAAAATAACTCGAGGTATCTTTCCCCCTCTCAGATCATCACTAATATATTCAATGCAAACAGTTCCAGTAGGGCTGTGAGATGAGCTTTCCACAATTAATTAGTCCAGCTAAGTACCAAGCTATGAAGAAAATTAAAAAGAAAAACTATCTTCCCGAGTACAGAGATATCTGGGTATTTGCACAACTCCCACCTTAGTGGCAGATAATAGTCTGGAGTCTTTGATCCTGTAATAACTCAGAACCATTAGTGTTGTTGAAGTGCTCTCAGGCTCTGGCTTTCGGCGATGCCTGCTCCGAGCTATGGTTTGTACCACAAATGTCTCTCTGTGTCCCACAGATTACGGTCGGTGGGTCCTGTTTACCCTGAGATCTATAGCTTCACTCATACCAGAATCGTGTCACCGCGCTGTCTTTGTTCCTCCTATTTAGCACTTTGATTTGTGCTGCTCTGCTCAGAATCTCCCTTGCAGCTTGTTGACTTATCACTCATCCCCGTGAGTTCCCATTCTCTCCTCTCCTGACAGCTTTGCCTAATGTACTTATTCATTCAATTTAAATAAATCGAACACGGGCCTATGACAGCCGATAAGTGAGTCACACAAGAACAAACAGAAAGGAAGCACTGCAAATAGTCAAATGTCAAGTAGGAATGGAAAACTGTCCCTACAGCTCCAGCGAACCTTAGATGTCTAATATTTATGGCCAATTGATGTCATTAGAAAGTAAATAAGCCCTCTTATGCTGCATTACAAAAGATTAACTGCAAGCAATGGAGTTTAAATAGCACAGATAAGTGCAGATGGAAATAAACCTGTTTAAAGCTGGAAATATTTGCTGAACCTCCTTGCTGCTTTTAAGATAATTGATCTCTGTATATCTGTATTGAATCTCACCATAAAAGCTTTGAAACGTCTTCTGGCAAAGCCGAGCTCACTTGTGACTCAACCTCTCCTTATCTCTGCAGATTGCAGAGGGTTTTTTCATTCCTCAGCAGGCTGGGGGGAGCACACAGCCCCGTGTGTGTGTGTGTGTGTGTGTGTGTGTGTGCGCGTGTGTGTGTGTCCCCTGGGGCTGGGGTCAGTCCCCCTGCGATGGAGAACCCTCCCCAACCCCAGTGAGCGCGACCGTCGCCACCTCACTGCAATTTGGGCCCAGCTTCAAAGGATGTCAGAAAAAATAAATAGTCTTTTAGATTATTGAAGTGTGCTCCAGCTGAGGATCTTTGGAAACGGCCCTGCGTGATAGATATTAATGAGTTACATTTTGCTGATAAGGAAAGGAACCAAGAGAGAGAGAGAGAGGGGGGAAGAAGTGATTTACTTCAGCGTTTTGCTTTCTGGTGCCCATGCTAATCTCCGGAGCACGTTCCCATCCAGGGCTGTGCTTGGTTGTTGTTGGAACATGCCCTGAGCCCTGCTGTCAGCTCGGCAGCCCCAGAACGGGGGGCCCTTTGGGCTACCTGTGCTGAAACAGCGTGGGAGGGGAGGACAGGAGAGGGACGGGGAGGTGCTCATGGGGAGGCCTAAGGATGCTGAGCACAGCCCTGCTCCAGGTACAGCAGGGAGTTATGCAGTGTCGGCCCGAGCCCAGGTAGGCTGAGAAAGGCAGGACACGTGGCCAAGATAATAAGTCAAGCACTGAAGGCGACGGCAAGCCCCCAGCCCGAGGTCCCCGTGCCCTCCGCGCCTGCCCGCCGGGCACCATCTGCAGCCGGACTCGGTGCCAAGTCGGTGCTGCACCACTTCTCCACTGCAGAAACATTTATTTGATCCTACAACATTGCTTTCAAGATGATTAATCTTTGCCCGGCTGTGTGTTTAGGCTCTCCATAAAGGCAGGTGCATGTGTTCATGTGCTGCTGCTGTCAGGGCTGTTAATGTAAGCGTCTGTTTTACAGCCCAATTGACAGCCGTATTGTTCTGGCAGGGTTACAGCTCTGACATGTGGAATCAATCTTTTTAACCTGTCAATTAATCAGTGGGCAGCTGTCAGCCCAGCTGAAAGGCCTGAAGGACAGTGCCCTTTCAATGGATTATACTGGATGCTCAGTGGAGTAAAATTGAATGCTTCAGTTTGAAGAAACTCTGCCTGCATTTGGGGAGATGCTCAATCTCACTTTTGCTGCGAGAAGCGAGCGCCGGGTCCCTCCTGCCTGATGCCGGGCAGAGAGGGGTGACAGCTCGGCACCCTGGCAAGAGACACCTCTGAGACACAACTGGGGGGCACATCCCAGCCTCCTCTCTCCCCCAGAGAGCAAGGCTGGGGTTTCAAGCAGTGTCACGGTGGGCAGAGGGGTCCCGCATCCCACAGCCACGACACAACAGCCTGGTTCTTGCTCACAGCCCAAATTTCCTCATGAGCCTCAGAGAGGTCCCTCAGGGCTTGGCCATGTGAGCTGATGGCCCGGAGCCCACCACGGCTCCCAACCCAGAACAACAGGAGCCACTCCAGGTAATTTCCTCCAGCGGTTCCTGTCTGATTCCTTCAGGGTACAGTCTCCCCCACCGCTTCCTTGCTATTTCCCGGGGGCTTTCCCAGACCAGCCAAAGCAAAGGGTACCTGAGGGACCCACTGCTGCTGGGTGACACCATCTCTGTTTTCTTACAGCAAATGGGGATTCTCTCTATTGCCTTCAGAACAGATGTTGAAAAGGGGACAGAAAATATCACACACACACCCACACACCCCCAAAGTGATGTGGAGTGGAAACAAGAGAGGAACTCGGAGGAAACAAAAGCATAACCTTGAAAATAGCTGCATTTCCCCAGTCCCTTCAGCCTAATGTACTGTGGTGCTAGTTGAGCGGCCACTAATTTGATTCATATGAGAAGCTTGACCTTATTCCACCAAGTGTTTTCCAGCCTGGATTTCTCTAAGTGCTTGTTTATAGAGAGTATATGGAGCATTTTATGTTTTTTCAGCTGTTTAGGAACTTGATTTTTTCAAGGCAGTCCCAAGAGAGCAGGGTACAGTCACAGCCTCCACCTCCCCTCTCAGCCACCAGGGTGCCCGAGCCACCTCCCCTGCCCTGGGGCTGCCAAGGCAGAAAGGGGAATTTATTTGGTGGCTGCACCACCATGTAGAGGTGACTCCAAACACTATTATCTATGTTTAGCACAAGCAGGGAGCAGGTAGCACTCTCTGAGCAATCTGTCTTAGGATCAAGAAGCTATGGAGACACAGAAAAGCTCTTCTCAAGCCTTAATCTCTCAGAACCATCATTTTCTCAGCTGAAGATGGGCAGAGACCTGGGTGCCAATGCCTTTCATGATGAATTTAGATGATTGATCTTTCTAAACCACTTTTTTCCTTGCTTGCCACACAGGCAGGGATAGATTACGCATTTATAGATCACCCCAGCGTCAGATGGCTTTGGACAATTAGTCACAAGCTCAGGGGTACCCCCCTGGTTTCAGCGAGGGGAAGGCATTAAGGTAATCAGGAGTTTGCAGGTCTGAATGCCAATCACACAACGACGGATGGCAAATTGGAAGGTGGGAGACAGGCACTGGCCCTGTGTATAAAACACCACTGATTATTTGCCGCAGGATCCTGGGGAAATGTGCATAAAAAGCCGTTTGAGACTGTCAGGACTTTGACAAAAGCACAGTAGGACCTTCAGAGGAAAGCTGGATGCCAAGGAGCAGCGTGGAGCAGGGAAGGCAGCTGCGCAGGGCAGGAGATGTGCAATGAGAGCAGGTCTGGAGACAACCCTCCGGAGGGCATTGGCTCCCAGACCGCTCCAAAGAGCCTACCGTTTTCACTTGATTTATTCTCACATTGCACTGCAGGAAATAGAGAAATATTATCTCCTGTTTACCACCACGAGCTGAGATGAAGTAGCCTGTCCAAGGTCACGGAGCGAGTCTGTAGCACAAAGTCATCGAAGTCGAGTTGCCCGAGCCCCCACTCGCAGCCTGGCTGATGGGGCTTCCTGCACCCCGACGGACCCTCACACAGAGAGCTCCTGGCAATGCCTTGATGAAAGACACTGAAGGAGAGTAAATAGTAATCGAAATATTTCCATCTAGGGCCCTGTTACAAAAAGCAGCAAGACTAAGCGCCAAACGCCTCCTAATTTGCACCTGACTCTCTTTTAATCAAATTGAGCTTTCAGCCCTAATCCTAAACCCTGCTTTTCAGAAAAGACTGCAAAAAGATTATTAATCAGGAGGAGCAGAAGCTCAGAGAAGTCATTAACACCATTAACACCTATTCTTTTGATAGAGGAAAAAAAAAAAAAGGAGGTGACCCACTCAGCAACTCAGCTTTTTCCTGCTTCCTTCCCAAGCCCCATCCTCCCTGTCCCTGCCCACACCTGCCCCAGATGCTCTGGGCTGATGCTCGACAGCTCCATGGGGACCACCAGCAGCACCACTAGCCCACCCCCAGTCCAAGAGGGGAACCACATCCCCATGAGGCACACGAACTGCACACACAGGGGTTACTCAGCTCATCTCCCGCTTCTTTCTACCCTACATACGTACCCCAAAGTAAAATCCCAAGTGACGACTCTCTCCTGCTCTTACGCTGGATGGAGTGGTACCTACAGATAATTTAGATGCCAAACATCCTCTCCTCCAGCCAGAGAAACAGGAGGATTTTAAGGTGAAATTGTCAGATCAAAGTGAGTTTACAGAGCTCCTTTAAACAAATTTTTACAATAATAATTTCTCTGTGCAGTGTCTGCAATAAAAAGACAATAGATTAGATAGCCATAGAGTGAGCCCGCGGCTGTAAATCACTCGCAGGGCCTCGGCGCTGCTTTGCAAGCATCCTGCACTCTGCCTCGCATGGTTTATGGTGTCATCCCAGTCCCAGAATCCCCAGAGTGAATTACAGCCTTGCAGGCAGCGGGTGGCCATCTATTATCCTACATGTAAACAGGTATTCAAATAGCAGCTCCAGAGCCTTCTCCCCGGCATTTAATCATGCCTGTAATCTAACCCCAGTCCTTGCCAAGGTCACAGCTCTGATTGCTCTTTCTCCAGCACTGCAGGTTTCAGCCAGTAGCAGTGACAGCCTCAGACAAGCTGATTGTCCCCCAAATTAACTCTGATGCTCCGTGCAGAATAATGCAGCAGCAACATGGTCGAATCACCAACCTGGAACCCGTCTCCATCCCCATGGCAGAAGGGGAGCTTCAGGGGTGAGCTGTGGTTGCTCAGAGGTGTCCAGCCTCCGTGAGCAGGACAGGACAGGACACCCTCTAGATCTGCTGAGGACCTTCTGGCCTGCTGGACACCACCACCCCAACCCTGGTCCCTGATGCCAACCTTGTCACCATACTGCAGCCCTCTGCTTCCTCCTCCACCTCCAGCCAGAGGAGCTGTTGTCTTGGATGGACAACCTCAATCTTTTATAACTCACTCTCCCTTCCCATCTCCTTCTCCTGGAGGTGGACGGAGGGTTTGGTGCAAGGCTCCTTCTGCCTGGAAGAGTCCCATGTCCATCCTGACCTGCTCTGCTGGAGCTGATGATGCTCAGGGCCAGGGCACGTCCCTCGCAAGCACTGGGGTCACTTCACAGCAGCAGAACGATGCCAGCGCTGTGGGTACCAGGGGCTGGCACCCTGGGCACTTCCTACCTCTTCCCTTGCACCTCAGTTTCTCTCCCAGGACTCTGTCTCCCAGGGAGGATGACTGAGGTCACAGGCAGAGGGAGACACAGGCTCCAAAAAGTGTAATTCACGGGGTGTCACCCGTGACACAACAGCCTTGACACAAATGCATCCTGATCCTGGCCCGTGCTGAGCCGAAGTCAATGAGATTTGAAGGTGCTCAGCAAAGCCTTTTAGAGGATCAGGTCCTTGAAGCGTAATCGATACTCAGTTCATCATCCTCCCCACTTCTCCTTCCCCCGTGATGCCTTTCTAAAAAGCAGCTGAGAAATTCCTCAGTCACCGGCCAACTCGCAAGCAGTAAATCTGCAGAATATAAAGATGATTTTCATTTCCATTGGGCTACTCTATTTTTCTCTCTAAATATTTCAGGGGAGCTCGATTCATGGCTTCTCCTTTGGCGTTAAAAGAAAATAATAATAATTTTTTATTTAAAAGGTGGAGAGCAAAGCCCCGAGCACCGGGGCCCTCTGTATTGTGTTTCAAATGGTTCCCAGCTTCATTACTAGCTCTAAGCAAGTTCTGTATACATCACCCAGTTTAATTCAGCAATATCATCAGTGTCAATGGGTATCCAGCGGCTGCCGGCTATTGGTCATCTGGACCTGACACAAACTCAATAAATACTCCATAACCCCTGACAGCCGCGAGCAGATTAGCCCGAAATGAACGATTGCCCAACCAACACCTGCTGAACCAAATCACCGCCGTGACTGATGGGCCCGCGCCGAGCTCTGACCACAACCCAGATCAGGGGAAGAATGATTTTATACTTTTAAGAAAAGAATTAGAGACGGTGGCTGGAGTGATTGGAAAAACCTTCGCGAGGCTTCTCGCTCCTTCCTGCTCCCCCTCCCCTCCCCGAAAGCCCTCAGCTCCCCGGCCGTGCCACGCTGCCAGCTGACCACAGGATTTCAACAACAGCAGCGGTCTTTATTATTCTATACATTATTTATGTTACCATCAGCAGCTGTATTTCATGTCCCAGCATATTATTGCTGTAAGTTATTATTTTAAACTCTTTGGCGAGACTTTAACCACTGCTTAAAAATAAGCACTTATTTAAAGGTAACACTTTGCAAATGGTTTCTAGAGCTCTTGGTGCGCCCGGACGAGAGCCCCCACTGCTGATCTCCGAGACTGACTGAAGCCTGAGCCACAGCACTTCCAGCCACCCTTCATTTCCTTCCAGAGAGCAATTCCTGGCTCTCAATCACGTTGCCTGAAGTCATTCCTAAATGCCAGTCTGAAGGCTTTGCTGAACCCAAGCCCCATCTCCTTTCTTGAGAACCCCTGTGAGAGGCAGGAGACAAGGTCCCAGGGATTTAGAGGAGCTGAGACTCCTGCGTTGCTATTTGCACTGGGCAAGTACCTGGCTACCAGGTTTTTTAAGTTTTCAGCTCCCAGGAAAACCACAGGCAGTACCTCTGTGCTGAAACCCGGCCAAGGGGAGCTAAAGGAGACCAGCCAGGCCATGTCCAGCTTTTCCCCTTTTGCTGCCTCAGTCTCCCTAAAGGCTGGCCAAGAATTTTTTCTCTCTGGTTAGGGACTTTTGATCTTTTCCTCTAAAATTAGCCATTTTGGGCTTTACTTTCCCCATCTCAGGAGTCCTTTTGCACCAGAAGAAACAATCTGGTGCAGAGCTCGGACTCCCTCTCAGTCGTCCAGTTGTGTTCCTGCCTCTCCCCAGCCCTTGTCCCAGCATCTCGCTTCTCCAGCTCCATCCTCCCCCAGGACTGGCCCTTGGGTCCTGCTTCCCTGCCCCTGGCACAACCGCAGCCCTCGAGAGGGGACCTGTGTGCGCTGCAGCAGCGCGGAGGGAGGGATAATGGCCCTGCTTGTTTTATCATGTTCGTTTCTGCCTGCTCAGAATCTGTCATCGTTTTCACTACCCGGAATAGCTGTCACTCCAGTTTTGGCTCTAGGATCGTGTTTGGATTCCAGCCCTTATCGAGTTTATCTAGAATCCTTCTGCTCATTTAAAAGAAAAAAAAAAAAACCAACAAAAAAAAATCCCACCACCCCCAAAAATTCTCTTATTGAAAGTGCTTTAGGAGTTTGTCTGAGTCGGACCCCAACAGCCCTGCGTGGGTTTGATGTGCTGCAGCCTAATTGATGTCCCCAGTTTTGAAGAGCTGTCTGGATCAGGGGCCCGCCAAAGTCTTTCAGAGTAATGTGATTTGCTGGAGAGCCACGGTATAGGTTTGCAGAAACAGTGATGCTCCCGCTGCCAGCTTAAATCAGATACCAGCCTGACCTCAGAAAGCAGTGTCTTTTCCTATAAATTTTGGCATCACATTGAGTTACATCATTCGAGCTGCATTATGTGCTGTTACAGACAAGGAGTCACGCAAGTTAATGTGGCATCTGGCTGGAATTTAAAGGCAAACACACGAGGATGGAAAATCCAAACCCACATTGTCCCTCGGACCCCCGTGGCTGCCCCCCCAGCCTTGCCCACCGTCCTGGGTGACTCTGCTCAAACGGGGCAGGGGTGTCTTTCTTTGTGGGCACAAGTCCCCACATTTACTTCTGAAAGGTTCTTTCTCCCCCCTCCCCTCTCTGTTTTTGACAAGGAAGACGATCAGTAATTCTTCATCTTTTGGAGGCAGAAGCTCGCTGACTAGAGCTCCATCTGGGGGCACCATCTGGGGATGCTGCCGAGCCCAAGCAAGTGCGAGCACCCCCAGGAAAGGAGGTGGGGGACGCGGGGAGGCCCCAGCTCTGCTCCTGGGCTCCGCAGGACACAAACCGCGGGGGATCTGTGGGGTTATCCATGGGGTCTCATCCATACGAGGGCACCCCGAGACCCACAGCCAGCCACAGGGAGGGCCCGTGGTGGGTCACACACGTGCATGGACACGTGGTCTCATGTGCTCTTGCCTCCCAGAACCCAGATTAATCCTCACCAGACCAGATTAATTACAACGATCCAGATTGCCATTGAAACAAAGAGTTTTTGTGGCATCTCAGCCTTCTCAAGACCCCCTCGGCTACCCACACACCTCAGGGGTTTGTGGTCCCATGGTCCAGCGTGGAGTACAATGTCACACACCCCACGGTCACATAGGATGAGCCCTCGGTGTCCCCAGCAGCCCTCCTCCCCCCCCCCTCCCAGTTTGCTCCTCAGCCCACATTACTGACTAGCAGCCCTCAGAGAGAGCAATCACTGCTCGCAAATGTGCACTTCTCTCATTCCTGCTTAATTTGCTCCTAGCTGCTTTACAGAACCCCTCACCAATTAACCAATTAGCAGCTAATTTAATTTGTTCTATCAGGACTGCAGCCCACTGAGTGCCATGGAGGTTGTACGTGGCAAACACCAGCTTCTCCTGCCAAGCGCCGGGTCCAGAGCCAGGCACGGAAAGCGGGGCACGTTCAAAAGGGACACAACTCAAATTCCAGCCACTTTCCACATCCCTCCTCCAAAGGGAACAAACACCTTGAGACCTCAGACAGGATGGAAAACCCACCCCCAAACCCAGCACTCCCAGCACCTTCACCTCATATCTCGGGGAGCAGAGACAATTCACAAACGTCCATTAAGGAACACAACCCCCAATGCGGCTGGAGGGTGGGTATTTTGGCCTTTTCTCCTGAAGGGATTTGGAAGTGGAATCACATGAGTTTTTCATTTAATCTTGCAGGGATAAATTATTTCGTATAGGTGGGATAAAACTTTTTACTTTGAGTCATTTTCCTTCATTTAATTCCATTTTTTAGGCTATGCTAAATCATTGATTTCATTATATTTTATACAAGTCCCAGCTGCTGTCTGTTTTAATATAGGGGTGGAAAAAAGAGAAACATTTTGGGTTTTTCATTCTGAGTAATACAGGATAGACAGGACAGATGTATCTGCGTGTGAACCATTTCACAAATTATAGAGAAAATGTATGTTTTCTATTCTGCTTTGAATCTAACTGATGGTACAAAACAGGCTGGTGTCAGCAGCAGAGCTCTGCAGCCCCATGACCAGCAGTAGCCACGGCTGGAAGCTGAGCTGGACCCTGAGGGGAGCAGCCACTGGCCCAGCACATCCCATCAGCATCCTTCGCCCTCTGCCCAGCAGGAAACACACAGGTTGGAACTGAGCTGCAGGTTGGAGAAGGTCCACAAAACCTGCCCAAGAGCCAGCCCTGTCTCACTCCCCGGGGACCAAAGTGTCATCCGAAGGAAAGGTCCAGCCTCCTGTCCTCCACCCGCTGGCTGGAAACACCATCATCTCAGAGACATGGTGGGATGGGGGAAGAGATGGTGGGTGAGGAGGAAACAGACAGTAATATTATGAAGCATCTGGTGAAAAACTACAAATGGATGGCTACATTCTCTGTCTACCAGGCTCTGCCTTGAAAGAGTTTTTCACTATAATTGTAATTGATGTTTTCCTTCGTCCTTGTAAAATGGTTTAGTGGTTTGGAAATGATTTAAAGGAGGAATAAATATGCAAAACCAGAGCAGGTTTCTGTCAGGCTGCAACTCCCTTCTCTGCAGCTGGACTGCAAGGCACCTCACACAGATCAATACCTTTAGGGAACAAATAATTTTGTCCAGCTTCTGTGACATCCTCAGAACATTTCTGATCTAACACTACCCCAGCCAAAGTATATTAAGTGTTGTGGGTGTCTCATTAGATCAATTTTAGGCCAGTGCTGCTGGAAACTCATATAGGGGAGGGTTGGATTCTGTCTGCTGGCTTTGAGAACAAAGCTGTCTTCATTTTTGCTCCTATTTTTCAGTTAGCAGAGGCAGCTAACGAATGGGTACGACTGCACGCATCCGTACTGACTCACTGGCTTCACCTCCATGGTTCAGAAGCTGATTCAAACTTCTCACCCTCCTCGCTGATCCAAAGGAAAGAATCTTCCAGCAGAATAAACTGGGGGAGAGTCCAGTTTACAGGGAAAAAGGGGAAGAGTGCAAGGAGGAGTTTACCCAGAATGAGCCCCTGGCTGCCTGCAGACTCGGCTGCACATGGCAAAAGGTGCAGGTTGCTAAAGAAGGCCATTTTCAGATTTTTAGGAGTCAAGATTACTGGAGTTCTCCAGCCCATGTTAGGAGGAGTTCATGAGATAAGAACAGTAGAAAACCAACCCAGAGCTCCCAGGTGCCACCAAAGGACCCACAGAATGACCTGGGACCAGCCCTCTCTGTCCCACGGGGACCTGCCAAGCTTGGAAAGATCACATGGATGGCATCAACAAGGAGATCCTGGGGCATCTCCCAGGAGGCCTCTATGCTCCTGGAGTCTATTTTCCACTTGGTCAGAAATACCATAGGTTTGATGGCTCATGAAACGTGCTGCAAGAGACTGGAGAGTTAGAAGGGCTGGAGAGTGAACTCTCTAGATGACAGCAGGGTGGTGGCTTGCTGGCTGAGTGCCTATGGAAATGAGGATATTAATGAAGCAGAGTTTGTAAGTGAATGGAATTTATTGTACAATTAACAATGTTAAGACATGTAGAGCTTTGGATGGTGTCTCTGTTATTTTAAATCTAAATAACTAAGTAAATAACATTCCCCTTACTAGTTGTTTTCTCTACCATCGCCAAGGCCGAAGTAATTTCCTAAAAATAATGAGACTGGCTCACTGAAGACCAGCAAGACTCATGAGACTGCTCAAGGGGGTTCTGTTTCCAAATGGGTATCTTCCAGATGTCACGGTGATCGGTGGTGTACACCACCCAGGAGTGGAGAGAAAATAACTGTGGAGCTGGTACCCGGCCCCAGCACAGACTGTGCTCACCCGGAACATGTCACCTTCACAGGCTCCACAGCCTGCCTGGAAGTGCCCTCCAGACACACCACCTCTCAGTGAAATGCCTTCTCAAAGCATCACAGATAGTCCTGAGATACTGTTGTTATTGTTGTTGTTGTTATTATTATTATTCTTTTTAAAAGTTACTTCTGAAGACTGCTGTGCTGGTGACATTCCCTTCAAACTGCAATAACTAACCTGTCACAGCCTACAAACGCTGACAATACAGCACCGTGTGGGGCTGACTTAATAAACCTCATTTACATTCATTTTGATTCACTCAGGCATTGAAAAACATTTCACGGGGAAAAAGAAATAAGTAGGAACCTCTCCAAGCTGACATGATGTTTGCTGATATGATACGAACGGACTTAATAGCAGCACGTATGAGAACATGCATTCCTTACAATATTTGCAAATGGGCTTTCTTTTTATTTACCTGCAAATTTTTTTTTCCCTTGTTCTCTTTTTGTGCCAGTGCCACTGGTGCTGCAGAAGCGCTGCCACGACTCCGTGCCACCCGTACACTGGAGCACCCGGGTCCTGCCGGCCCCTCTGCTGGAAGGGCCCCTGGGGCTGCACCGTCCCGCAGATGGGCTGATTCTTACTGCATTTTTTTTTAATTTCTGTTGCTCTACAGTCTGAAGCTCTGCTCCCAAAATTCCCTTTTTAGATCCAGCCTGCGAGCTGGTCTTCCTAACCCAGGGCAGTGCCCCGTTACCAGCAGCGAAGGCTGTTTCGGGTCCTGTCTTTGGGACTCAGGAACTCCCCTCCCTTGTGCTGAGGAGGGAGCTCAGCCCACGGGAGCTGGCAGAGCCCTGGGCACAGCCGGCCGGCAAAGGTGCCAAGAGGCCTCTCAGGCTGCCCTGGATGAAACACATTTGCTGAGCTCTGAGCCACAGTTCTGAAAACTCCCCAAAGCTGCATGTTTTTAATGCCTGATATATCCCTTTCCTTACATTTCCAGTCTGCCTTGCATCCCTCTCCTCCCTGCCTGCACCACACTGCCCAGCAGCACACCCCAGTTCCTGCTGCATGTTACTGGGAGTCCCACTGCAGCCTGCACAGGGCTGGAGAAAGCACAATCAGGCTAGAAGTTTATCTTTCCTTGAAGAGTGATAAACACACTAGGCACGGTGTTTTTGTTATTTCTGCTGAGCTTTTTCCTGCTGACATTGGTTTAGAGTAAGCTCCTCTTGATTTACATCTGTCTAAGATCAGAATGAAACAGAACGAGTTTTAACAGAATAGGATTCTGCCGATGAACACATGGGGCTCATTTGGTTTCTCTTATCTGATTTGCATCACAGAGAGAGACAGTTTAATTTCAAGCACTGGCCCTGAGCAATTGAGAACAGGGGAAAAAAAAAAACAAACCACAACCAAACCCTGAAAAAGTATTACAATCAAGGAAGTCAGAGAGGTACGTGGAGCTGGGTAAGGATCTGGAGAGGGGAAAACACCACCACAAGATGAAAAATAGCATCAAGCGGAGAGAGAAAGAGTTTTTGCAATGGTCCTTAAGGAAAAGCTGAGACTACTGAGCTATTGGGAGTGATGCTGAGCAGCTGCAGCTTCCCCCCATCACTGGAATCCAGTGAGGATAGTGTCATGCAAGATGGAAAACACAAATATTTCTGTGTCACAGTGGCATGGTGTCACCATCACACAAAGCACAGTGTCACCATGACACAAGGCAGGGGATTAAGGACACCCTGACACTGCCTCTACCCATGATGAGAGCTCTTGTGGGCTGCATCTCTACACTACGGCTTCCAGGGCAGGAACGTGCACGGGCTCATCTTCTGTTTCAAAATAAACCTTTGCAAGAAGTCATGAACAAAAATGAGAATGAAAGAGCAGAGGAGGCCACCAGAGCACAGCAGCACTCATACAAGCTGTGCTACCCACTGCTGCCAGCCACCGTCTGACTGTAGCCTCACACACCCAGTATCAGCCACAAACACGTTGTACCCACAGCACGGACCGTGATGAAGGCTCAGACGTTCCAGCCTGGTCCAGGTTCAGCGGCTGCTTGTGGATCCTTTAAAGCCAAATGAAAGGGAGCAGGAGAAACACGAGCAAGGCTTGTGGGGGGGATGCACAAGGAGATATCAACTACTCCAGGACCCAAAGCAGCCCTGGGATCTTAACACTGACCATCATCAGTTTTTTCTAAGAGAAGGAAACACCGTATGTGTATTTGTATGTGTGATGTTTTCGTGCTGAACACACTGCCTGGCCCTTCCCCAGCCCCAAGCCCAGCGCTGGCCTGCGGTTGGGTTGTGGCTTGCTGTTTTTCAGCCTCCAAGATGTTTTCAGTCAAACACTCAGATGTGTTGTTCCCTCTCCTCCCCCTCTCTCCTTGCTCCCGCCGCCACCACCACCTTCTCCAGACCTGGGCAAATTGACAAAGCAACAGGAGAGGGAAAATTGAGTTGTATCATTCCCCCTTGGGGAGTCTCACTTTGCTGCCTGTATTTGAAAGCGCTCATTTCCTACATCGCCTGATGAGAGTTCCTATCGACCAGTGACCCCTAAATGCCTATGGCAATCAATAGTCCCCAGTATCTCATTGACAGGTCTATTGACAGCTCTCCCCGTGCAGCAGAGCCGGGCGGCAGCCGGCCACGAGCTGGCGAGGGCTGCTCCAGGAGCAGGGATGGCTCCGAGCAGGTATCGACACCGTCAATGGAGACCGTTTGCTTTGCACATGGGGAAGGTGCATCTGCTCAGGCAGCCCACAGATTTCCCTGTTGTTTAACCACAACTGCCTTACTGAGGGAGGAGAGTTTCCTACCCACGGTGGTGGTGTCACCCCCTGACAAACCTCCCAGACCCAGGTGGGCTTTGGTGAGCAGGGGAGTAGAGATGGGCAATCCCTTCCTGGCCCTGTTCATAGAATCGTAGAATGGTTTGGGTTGGAAGGGACCTTAAAGCTCACCCAGTGCCACCCCCTGCCCTGGGCAGGGACACCTCCCACCACACCAGGTTGCTCCAAGCCCCGTCCCCTGGTCCCCAGTGACTCTCACAGCAAGAGGAGACATTGCCAACAAAGCAGGATGAAAAGCTTGAGACACCACCTCCCACAGCCAATCGAGGAGCCCACCCCAAAAATGTCACTGTCCTGGGCTCCTTCTCCAGTGGGACACCCAGGCTCCCCAGCCCTCCCGCTCCCTGGGCTCCCTCCAGGTGCAGGAGCATCAGCAGGAGCAGCACACGGTGTGTTTACAGTAAATCCTCCCGGCACACACCTCCATAGCCCACCACTCATCCAGGCGAGGAGCCGAGGGGAAAAAAATGAAAGAATATTGAACTTCTAATGCACTGTAATTACCAAATGATCCTATCTCAGAAGCAATGGGGGCCCATGGGATTTATAGCTGTATTAACAGTGGTTTTCCATTGCATTACTTAATGAATAATGTCTAGGCTAATAGCACACCCAAAAAAAAAAAAAAAAAAGAAAAGGAAAAGAAAAGGAGAACACAACTCCAGTGTAATTATTATTTCTTCTAATGCAGCCACTTCTTACATAAATACCCATCTCTCTTTATTGGGTTGTTGTTTAAAAAACGTTTCCTATTAAATTGCCACTGGTGCAAGGCATATATTATCATTATTATTTTTAATTTTGCTACACAAGGACATTTTCCTACTCCCTGATGCTTTCACGTACCCAACTGACCACTCGGTTCCCATCCGTGCCCCTGGTGCCGCCCTCAGTTTCGGTACCTGGGTTCTCAAAAGGCTGTGAAGATCTCAGCTGTGCAAACAGCCGAGCCTCTGTTTATTTTGGTAGCCTCACAAAATATTTATGGAGAGTTATTCGAGCAGAAAGGCTGAATGGAGATCATTGCAATGTGTCAAATTAAAGAGTGCTTAATGCTGCCTAATCTCCTGGTAATTACTGTTGTGGCAGCGGATGGCATTAGAGCTGGGTAAGAAAGCTAATGATAGTCAGAGAGGAGCCTGGCTGGGTGCTGGGGCGAGGAGAAGGCTTCTGGCATCAGCCTGCTCCAACAAGTGGGTCTCTATCTCTTTATCAAAGGACCCCCTCACCATTTCAGCAGCATCCTCACTCATGAATATGTTAATAATTTGGCAATACCCTGATGCTCCAAACACAGGTCTTGGTGCCTTCAGAGGGAGGAGGTGGCCCATGCCCCACGGAGCTCATCATCAATTAAAACAAAGCAGACAAGGAAGCGTTATTATCTCCCGTGTAGAGCTGGGGAATTGAAGTACCTAGAGACTAAAAGACCCAGCAAGTACTAATAAATGCTACTTGGAACTGCTGATGCCTATCTGTACTTTGCAGAGTTTGTGTCACACTAATTACTGGGGCTGTGTCTGATTAGCTCTGCATTCACTTGGGGATTATTGTGCCTATCTGGGCATCCCACACAGATCGCTGCTGCGGTTTGAGTGTCAGAACCAACCACCTGTGGGGCAAGTGGGACTTCATCCTCACGCCTTGTCTGGCTTTTGTCCTTGATGAGGTCAGCAGCAAGTGGAAAAGAAAACAGGAGACAACTGGCTTGATGGGTTTCAGAAAAACGGCTGGGCCAGTCCAGTTAGAGACATGGATTTAGAAGTACCGAGTAGTTACTGGACACATTTCCAAGTAAACACTGACTTTGTTCCTTAAGGACCCTTCTTTCTCTGTTTAATGATAATTCTGGTTTTGCAACAGCAAACCCATTGCCCTGGCAACAGGCTGTGATGTCAGAAGAAGTCAGTTCTGACATCTTCAGGGGAATAAGCAGCAGCAGCTGATGAACCCTAGAGCAAGAAAGATTCGTGTTTTGATGCCAAAGACTAAGTACCAGCACTGGAAAAAGAGCTCTCTGAGCTCCCCTACATGCACAGCCCCTGACGGGACACGGTTTCTGGGCAGAAAAATGCAATTCAGCATTTTCCCCATCATCAGCTCTACAGTACCACAAGTCAATCCCTTTCCAGTTCGGAGATGCCTCCTCTCCCACCCACTAACTGGAGTCCCAGCCCAAGATTGTGGCAAACACCGACCATCCCAGGAACATACCAAGAGCCTGAGGACTCTCCATCTCCCAGGTCTCCAGGACCCAGGGACCAGCCACGCAGCTGAGGACGGGAGGTGGCGGGGAGGGATGCGGGAAAGGGCTCAGTGAGGGGAGGGAGGGATGAACCGGTCTGTTCCAGTTACGGAGCTCAGCGAGCGAGAGGTTCATCATTAACTGTCAAACAGCGGTTTTAATCAGCCCTGCTCCTCGGCGGAAGATAGATTTAATATCAAGGCACATTTTCAGAGCCATTAGTTTAATTATGACAGGTGTCTGCAAACTGGATGGCTCCGCTTTCAAGCTATGAATGACAGCGTTTAATTCTCCAGGCCCACAGGGGCCACTAGGGTACTTTACAAAAATGAGCTTCCATTAAAGCATAAGTGTTTCTTTCTTCCTCTTTTTTTTTTTTTTTCTTTTTTTTTAAAATATATAAATAAATATATATGTCTCTCCTTTTGCTCTCTCTCTTCCCTGCATGCTTCAAAATGAGAGCTGATCAGAAAATTGCCCTTTAGTGGAAGCAAAATAATTTTCCTTCCCCATTAGGGCTTACATTTCAGGTTAGGAAGGTTCTGCCCCACGTTCTCTGACAGGGGAGAAGCTCAGCAATTTGCTGCTTAACCTTTCCATTATCCACCTGTCTTCAGTGTTTTCCCAATAAATAGGTAAATAAACAATAATAACAAGTAATGGAAGGTCTGGATACCCCGAGCAGAGACTAAAGCCAGGTTTTTCTGAGCCACTTCAGGTCTGCTGGTGNGCTATGGACATTGCATCCCCCCCACCCTGCAACTGGGGAGGCAAAACCAGTGTCCACACACCCCCCCCGTGCTCAGCTCAGGCTTCCCAGATCACAGCGCTTCACACCCACCTATTTTCAGCACCAAAAAGCCTTCCCCTCGCCCTTGTACTCTAAAAAAGGAGAGGTTTTACTTGGGCCAGGGAGGGATAAACCCATTGGGACCTTTGCACCTTTTGGGAAGTTTGGATTAACTTTGACAATGGTAATGTAAGGGGTCAGAGGAGGTACAGGCCTCAAAGATCACTAAGTTTTAAGAAAAGTAACAGATGAGGAGAAGACAGACACGGTAAAATGTCCTGGCAGAAAGGGTCGTAGTGTTCCAGAGGATCCAGGACTTTCAACATCTCCTGCCAGACAGCCAGAAGCGCTCCATCTCGGAGACATTTACCCCACAGGCTCAGCTTGCTTTAAGCCCTGGGTTATTCTGCAAACCTAACTCCAGCTGGTCTTGTTACTCAGCACTCAGCTTTTGGAAGTGTTTCTGAAGAGCAGGACTCCAGGATGGCTGTAATAAAGTCAGGCAGCAAAATAAGAGCTGGTCACACCTCCTGTGCCCAGACTGGGCTCCAAGGGGATGAACTGGTGATGGACTTGGCTCATTACTGGGACGGCGGCAGGTGGGGTTACTGGTACCATGTGGAGTTGACATTTACCTTTGAAGAAAACTTAAGTACTTGGTGATCCTCCAGACACAACATTAGAGTCCAGCTTACAAAGGGAGAAAAGGAGGTGAAGAGAGGCTTGTCCTCCCTCTCAGGGTGATGGTGCAGGATGCCTGGCTTGGCAGCTCTCTGTCTCCACAAAATTCATCTAGAACAGGTCACCTCAGGGTTTTGCCCTGGCATCCCAGCCTTGCCCTGCTGCTCTGCCACTCCCCAGCATCACTGCCTTTGCTGCACAGCTCTGCAGAGAAACTGGCTTGAAATTTTCCCAGGCAATGCTCCTCTGTAGGAAAATGCCATCCTGGCAGGCTGCAGTGCTCCCCAGGCTGGGCTGGCTCCAGGGAAGTGCTGACACAGCAGTAGCCAGGGATGGAGCAGAGCCTGCCAGCTCTCCAGCCCGGCTTTGGCTGCCCCGAGAGCTCAGACCTCAAAGTCTCTCAGCAAGAGGACAGCCTTAGACCAGGGTTTGTCAGCACAAGGAGCCCCCAAGGCCCTCACTTCCAGCCTCTGCTCAGTCTGGAGTCTCTCAGAGTGTTTCTAAAAGGTCAAAAGGAAATATCACTTCTACTTTTCCCCAGGTCTGATTTTGAAACATTTAAGTCTCCAGCCAGCCCTAAACACTGCTATTTCTTACTCCTAATTCATGAGGTCCCTTGTTATCCCCACACATCCATGACCTTTCTGTCATGTGTTTAGGAGCTGATGAATGGTAGTTAAGACATGCCAAACTCATTCCACTTGTGAGACAAACCACAGCAGCCTCAAAAGGCATCAGGGAAATCACTTCTCATCCAGCCCTTCCAGCCCCTGCTCTAAGCACAAAAGACATCATGTTAGGCCTCCTCTGGTATAAAGCAGCAAAGCTCCAGGTCGAGCCTGCTGAACTATGCTGATTTATGCCAGCTCAGTCTCCAACAGAGACTCCTGCAGACCTGCCTTGAGCACTGACAGAATGCTAAAATCTTTAGGATTTTTTTCCCCTTCTTTTGTATCCACTGGATAAATGGACTTGTTTAAGTGATGCTGCCAAACTCACACATGCAAACCCACTCCAGATAGACACTGCCATCCAATACTTAAAGAGGGTTACAGACTTGTAGAGGGATTTTAGAAAAGCATCTAGGTGCTGGAGGCACCCAGCACAAGCTGGTTTTAAATAGAAATCAGGTTTCCTATAGCCCTCCAGTGTCCAGGTACCTCTTACCTCCACCACTGCTTTGTAAACATGGCCCGTGGACGTGATACTCCAGAAAGCCACTGGGATTTCATGGGAAAGAGACATTTGCAAGATCTATGACCAAAGTTAACTGCAAAGTTGATTCAATTTCTGCACAACTTTCCAACTCTTTAAAAGAATATATATATGAAGGATGTGTTTCTCGAGAACACAGTGTCCCCCCATCATCACCCTTTTCATCCTATTTGGAAGCGTCTCTGCCTTTGTTCCTCCCCAGAAGGGGTCTGGCAGGTTCTAGCACAGGAGGAATCTGGGAGAAACAGCAGAAGTTATTTAAGTCCAAACACATAAAATTACACATATTCAAAACAAAGAGCATGGGAACTTGGCAGAAGGAGAGGGTGTCTAAGTTACCAAAGCAGCCATAACTCAAGGGCTGACAAATGATGTGGGTTTGAAATGAGTATTTATTCTGGTATTTAATAATACAAATCCAGAGTGTGGAAACTACTACACTCCTACATCACATTGTCCTTAGTGCCTCCAAGTCACTGAGGGCTGCAAGGACCAAGCACTGTTGTGGTTTGTATAATTCAATGCCTTTCTTAGTGTTTTATTGCAGAAAAATCCATGATCAGCAGGGAAAGGGATTCCCCTGCTAGTTTCTAGACCAGCATTGTTTTTGAAACTCTGGAGCTCAGAGAGGTATTGAATAGCACAGGGGAACTCGTGTCAGGGGCAGGCTACCCACTCCCCATCCATCTTTCTATCTCCATGTTGAAGGTTACATCGCCAAAACTTCTCAGCTTTAGAGTAAATCTGACTTGAGTTAGTGGCACCAAGTGTCTTCTCGCCTTGTGGTGGCATCTCACCAGTGATCCAGTTGTGCAAGGCCACAGATGTCCCCACAGGCCAGGGCTGGGTACAGGAGGGGATGCTCCATTATGCAAGTTCCTTACTTCATCCCACTGAGGATGAGAGTAACAATACTGAGTTTACTGCAAAAAGCCTAAAAACTGATGGTCCAAAGCTCAGCACAATATATTTCTGGTTTTCTTTTTCTGATTATTATCGCTATGAACCTGAGCTGGGGAGTTTGGGCCAATTATTATTTTGGTCTGTGCTTCTGAAGCTCACAGGGAGCAGGGTTTCCCTGAGAGAGCAGCAGCTTGATGAGACACCCCTGGGGTTAGTTTGGGGACAGTATCAGATACGAGTGGATCAGAACCATCATCTAAAACAGGACTCAACAGGCCTACAAATGACCAGGCACTTAGAACTTCATTGCACCAGTAACCCTCGTAGCTCCCAGCACATCTGAAGGGCTGGTTCAGGTGCCCAGACCAGTTAGCACTACAGCTTACAAATCCCTGAGCTGGCTCAGCAAAGACTACCCAAACACATGCCACGTGGAGTCACAGCTGTGACAGCAAGGTGCTGGCCTCCTGACAAGGTCCCTGCACCTCCTGGAGCCTGAGTGCTGCCCACCAGCGCTTCCCGATGGCCAAGAGTCACCAGACACACCCCACCTTCCTGGGAAAGCCTGCTGCAGACAAAGGCCTGGACCAGGAAAGGCACAGAACTTGCCCAAGTTCAATGGTAACAGGTAAGAGAATACAAATCCTCAGTGGGTCGCAATCCATCACCTCAGCCCCACCAGAACCCCAGGAATCAGGCTGTTCCTCCCCAAAACCCCAGCACCAACCACTCCCACTTAGAGCTGCTGTGGAGGCACCAGAGCTTCGTTAACAGGGAACTGAAGCTCTTTGACACAGGAGTTAATGAACTTACATGGGGGAAAATTAACACAAGACATAAACAACGCACAACACAGCTGAGCCCTCCAGAACCTGCAAGAAGATCCCCAAACCTTGTGTTCGCTTTTGCTGTGGGGATGAACTTCACCCCCAGCAAGGGGCTTGTGCTGCTTGACAGCCAGCTGGGTACTTGTCACCACAATTAAACACAAGCAAATAAAACAAAGCAAAAAATGGTTGTCACATTGCAAAGCGATATTAACCATCCAGTGCAGAAACCACTAACTGCTCCTGTGGAGAGCCACTGAAAGAACACATCAATGTGGTTTTTCATTTCCTTCACCTTAAACACTGTGAAGAATCAAGCGAGGAACAGTATTTGGACTATCCAGCCTTCAAATCCATTCCCAAAAGGGCTGATCAGCATTAGCATCTACACACTGTCGTCACAAAGAAATAAAGTGCTGCAGTTCCCAGGACCTGGGAGATGCTCTGAGCAATATTACTTTTTGGCTGGGAAAGCTGCTTGAGTGCACCAAAGGTCTATACTTAAGCACTCAGCCTGCAACACGGGATACACCAGAACATTTGTGAATCACCTTTCTCAGGCAGCAGCCCTTCTTCCCTTCCTCTTCTCCACAGGGAAAACACACAGCAAAACTACATAAATTATCAGCTGAGCCATGAAAAAGCATCTTCCCTGGATTATGCAAGGATTACAGCAAACACAGGAAATCACAGTGTGCTGGAGAAACAGTCATCAATCAGTATTGATGAGATATAGAAGGTTGGACAGAGCAATGCTAATCCTTGAGCCACTTGCCACCAGAAGCCCCATTTATGACTCCAGAAAGGGCTGGAGCAGAGGGGTTCATGGTGGCTCTGTGAGGTTTGAGGTTCCTCTGCACAGGATGCACGGCACTCGGAGATGCCACCACCCAGTTTGGACACTGAAGCCAAGGCAGTGGCTTCTCGGGTACGTGTTGCCCATGCTGGGAGAGGTTTTCTTTCTGGAGAATGACCCAAGGAAGCCACAGCACCTTGTGGAGGAGCTGCTCTCCCTACTCTGGCTGCAGACACACGTAGGGGTCTCTGCCACCTCTCATCCTCGGCCACAGACACCCTCAATGCACTCGGGTAAAGATAAAACCAAGGACTGTCACAGAGAAGAAACTGGCAGAACAAAGCCTGAAAAATCCCCAAAGGCTTCAAGCAAACACCAGTTACTGTTTCTGTAGCACCTCATTATTTAAGTCAAAACACACGATTTTAAGAAAGCTGACTCAGGGCTTTTCATGGTTGGGGCTGGCAACGCTGTGTGCACACTCTTTAGAGGTTCTGATCACCTGCAATTCACACCAAATCGTGGGTAGCTAGCACTTAAAACAGCCAGCCTGTAATTTTATATGCAGTTGCTGTTTTATTTCCTGCTTTCTGTCCTGACCTTGAAGTCTTTGTGGTCCCAGACAGACACAGCAAATGGCAAAACCCCACCACTTTGCTCCCATGCAAAGCTCTTTCATCTCAGAGAAGGCAGTGAATTTTTATGCCTGGTGGCAAATACACAACCCATAATCCCAAGTAAAAAGCATTACCTGTGGCAAACAGGCTTCTGCAGCAGCAGAGGGACATGTTCCCTCAGAGAAACTGGCAGGAATTTTCTTAAGGTCAAGCTCTGACTCCAGGAGGGACAACACCACATTTTACAGGCTGGCAAGCAATCACCTTCTTGCTATTCAGAGCAGTAAGAGCTTGTTCATTTGTCTTTCACTGTAGTTAAAAAAGAAAAAAAAAATAGAGAGAGGAGAAGGAGGGGGAGAAAAAAAAAAGACACATCAACACAACTACAGGGACCAGCTCCGCAGAAAGCAAGCTACAATATATAGGTTACAGTTTCCTGCTAAAACAAACCCCCTCACAGTATGATTTCATAGGCCATGCTAATTATTTTTAGGGCAAGCATAATAAAACCCAGGTGATTTGCCTTTAGCAATTTCTTCTTATCTTCACACAGCTCCGGATCATTTACCCACATGGCAAGCAATTACAATGAGCCCTGCAGTTCTTAACAGACATCTTTTGTCGAAACCCGGCAAGAGTACACAGAGGTTAATATGCTTTTGCACTACAAAAATCTGGGCATTGTCTTGTGTATTGTAAGACGTGCTCGTGACATGCTGAATTCAGCTGATTTACAAGATCAGCAAAACAGAAGGTTTTCCCACTGGGAGCCTTTTTCTAACCATTTCCTCATCGGGATGCTGGCATGCCAGAGCCTGGTTTGCCACGGAGCTGTGATTCCAGCCACATCCCGGCTCTGTCCTGGTGCCAGGCTGCGGCCAGAGAGGTGGATTCCTAGCGCAGAGCTGGTGGAAACACAGAACACCAACACCTCTCCACCTCCCACACATCAGCAGGGACACTCGTTCCCACCTGGCTGGGATGCACTGGGGCTGCCAGCCCTGACGGCGGGGCTGAGCCCTCCCCTGGCTCTGGGAGAAGGGGGTGTCCCCACGGGGACTGTTCTCCCTTTTCTCCCCAGCCTTTGCCCCGCAGCATCTGGTGCATGTTCCAAAGCCTGACTTCGGTCTCAGTCATTGGCAGTGAAATGGAAGAGGGACATTGTGTGAGGGGGGAAGCGGGGGGAAAGGAGGAGAGAAGTTCATTTATTCTGTAGCACAGGGCACTTGTGGCTGCTGTTATGAAATTGTGTGTCTCTGGAGGGTATTAAATGTAACATACATTTAAGCTAACTCTGGGGTGCCTAAAGAGTAGAGACAGAAGACCTTTTCTCAGCATTTATTTATATCAAAATATATATTTGTATTGATGAAGTATTGGCTGCCAGGCTACCAACAGAAAATCACTCTTGATGCAATAAAACTCGCAGCCTGTTCAGCTCCACTAACAGTAGCCCTACCCCAGCGTTTAATTACAATTGCCAGACTGAGAAAACCAACCCAGCTTGATAGGAAGGGAAAATATCCACCAGCACCATAGGATCCTACACCACAGGGATGGCACTTGGTCCCAACATGTCTCTGAACAAGCCCTTTACACGAGGAGAAGCCTGTTGTATGGCGTAAAAAAATAATTAAAAAAAAACCTTCAGAAGGGTTGGCAGCATAAAAATTTCTGGCTCTGTCGTCTCTCTGTTTCTGCGAGCAGCAAAAGATCCATAATTCTCACACTTAATGTAATTCCAAGGCATCTAAAGTGATTTACAGTCAGTTTACTCAATACTTTCAGCTTTATTTAATGTAACAGTTATGGCACATAAAAAGTTTATTGAAAATCCTTTGGGAGTATGATTGAGTAAGAAACAGTCATTGCTAATACCATTACAAGAGCTGAAGAGAAGGATCCCAGCATGTTCTCTCCGTGACCTTTATGGCTCTGTGATCCGGGGTGACACCAGGAAATCCTCCCCTGCTCCCGGGGGCAATGGTGCCACCGTCCCTTTTCCACCACCACAGCTGGCTGGGAGGTGCTGATCTGCCTCCAGCAGGGTGGGAAGGGAAGGGAAGTTCTGGGAAGCTGAGGGGGGAGGCATTTCCCTCCTGCCAAACTCACTCCTTTATGCAGTTATTGAGTTTCATGTTTGCCATTTGCAGGCAGAGCTGAAGCTCTGGGTGGGTTGGGATGAAGACAGGGCTGCAGTGCAGCTCAACTGCAGGATCCTTCCCAGCTCAGCTCCCCACGGTGCCCTTAACTCCTGCAGCATCACCAGTCTGTTAAACTTCTCCCCAAACGGGGAATTGCAAGGGCTGTTAATTTGCCATACCAATTAACAAACGTTACTTTTACTATCATTATAGCAATAAGTATAATTTAATAATTGCCAACACTGTTAGTGATAACATCCAGTGGTGAGCATATCTCAACATCAATTTTTGTTGGAAATTCTTGCAGTGCTGGCAGCCACCAAGGTTGCTTGAAACAACAGAGGACTCTCATTCATCTTAGAAGGGTAGAAGACGAGCATAATAATTACTGCTGTCCCTTTGGCAGCCCCTGGAAGCTCCACTCACAGCCCAAACCCAGGCTGTCCACTGGCATAAATATAAAAGACTCCTATCCCTCCGGAGCACTCGGCTTCTCCATCCCTCCTCCACGGCTGGATGCAGGCTTCAAAGGCAGCCTCTGGCGTGGTTAATGCCCATCTCCACGGGCAGCCTGGTGTGTTCGGGGAGATGAGGGCAGGAGGCAACCTTTCCTTCAGCTGGGGTACTGCCAAGATCTCTCTCCTCAAGCCTGCTTTCACACACCCCCACAGCTCGTTTGCAAGAAACCCCAATTTTTCAGGAATGAGAGGTGAAAGGTGTGTCACGTGAAGGTGAGGAAGAGCCAGCAAAACCAGTATAAAATGAAAAATACAAGTGCACCGAGTAAACTGAAATAAATAGACAGTAAAAGAAAAACATGTTCCACATGTGCATGTTCCATAAACAGAAAAAAAGGTTACATTTTTTAGATAAGGCAACTGTGATGGATTGTTTAGCTGTATTTGTCAATCAAGTATTAAGACTTGCAGAATTAAAATCAGTGCAGTTCAGAGATGGATTCCAAGCTCTCCAAAACATCAGGTTTGGCATTTAGATAGCTATCAAGCTATCATCTCTAGACAGACAAACAGATAGATGGATGGATGATTTGGAGAAAAAGATGGAGACATTCTTTCAAGTATTTTTTTTCTTCTTTTTTTTTTCTTTTTTTTTTTTTTTCCAAGAGATGATTTGCTTGTGCCAAGAATTCAGCCTGGGGAAAAGTCCAAATGCAGCATTTCCTCTAGCTTAAACTGGGGCTTGGCCCAAACCAAAGTTTGGCTCCGAAGGCTTGCTCCAACAGGGACTGGGAGAAGGGATGTGGTGCCTGGAGGCCACCCCTGCGTTAGCAGAGCAGAGACGCGCATCATTAGAGGAATGGACACCTGCCCTTGCCCCCAGAAACACCATTTACAGGTGCCCAAATGTTAATGCTGAACAGATGGGTGGGGGAAAAGCAGCATTTCATGCTGGAACTGGCAGAGCAGACTCCAACAAGTCCACTATTGTTAGACAGAAATTCCTAGAAACAGATGCAGCGAATTCAGTGCTTCAGAGCCAGTTCTGGAGTTCGGGGTCTGCAGGGAGAAGGCTGTGTAGCTTATGGATTAATGTACTATTATTACATTACTCTTTAAGCTTCAAAGGTCTGCCAGGAAACCTAAGCCTACTATCTATTGAATGACATTTTAAGAACAAATAATACATTAATATATTTAATTTGAGAATAAACACATACATTATAGGAAGGGATTTTGTCTATGCTGATAAGTCAGTGCCTGACCTTTCCGATGCAATCCCCGGGTGCTGAGCCGTTAGAGGACCCCTTCCAGGAACCTTTGCTATCGGCTGCAAGAGCCCGAATGCTGGTCCTTCCGGCTCCAAACTGCAGCTGACACACTGTTTGGAAACGGGAGCTGAGCCGTAATTATCCCTTCGACACTAATCTACAGCTACACTAAATCTTGTTGCTTCAAATTAGTTAATCAATTAAGTGTCAAACCACAAAATGTTAGTGATTGTGGCCTGAATTTATTGCCTTGGCACATGCTTCCATCTGCTGCCTCTCTCCTTGACTCAGGTTCTGCTGTTGGGAAACTTTGGGGCAGGGGCTTTTAATTAGGAAAGGGTTAATGAGGCCAGGCTGCCCTGCCCCAGGAAGAGATGGGATGGAAATGTAAAGTCCTGCGCCCAGCCGGGAATAAACCCCATGCACCAGTATATGCTGGGGGTCAACCACCTTGGCCTGGACCTGGGGGTGCTGGTGGACACCAAGCTGAACCAGCAACAGGTCCTGGCCACAAAGGTGGCTAGTGGTACCCTGGGCTGCATTAGCAAAGCACTGCCAGCAGGTCAAGAGGGCTGATCCTTCCCGTCTGCTCAGCACCAGTGAGACCACAGGTCTAGGCTTCCTAGTACAACAGACATGGACATCCTGGAGAGGGTCCAAAAAAGGACCATGAAGATGATCAGGGGACTGGAGCATCCCACAGATGAGGAACAGCTGAGAGAGCTGGGACGGTTCATTCTGGAGAAAAGGCAGCTCAGGGGGATCTTATTAACATATATAAATATCTGAAGGGAGGGTGCACAGAAGATGGAGCCAGGCTCTTCTCGGTGGTGCCCAGTTCCAGGACAAGAGGCAACAGGCACCAACTAAACACAGGAGACGCTGACTGAACGTCAGGCAACACCTTTTTTTCCCATGAGCGTGGCTGAGCACTGGCCCAGGTTGTCCACAGAGGTTGTCTCCCTCCTTGGTGGTACTCAAACACATCTGGCCAGAGTCCCTGCAACCATCTCAAGGTGGCCCTGTCTGAGCAGGGGGTTGAACAAGGTGACCTTCAGAGGTCCCTTCCAACCTCAACTGTTCGATGGTGCCTGAGCCTGAGTCCTAAGTCCTTACGTGTTCAAGATGGGCTGTTGTGGTTACAGCAAGTCAGAAAGTCCCATTTTTTGCACAGAAGAGCTGGGAAAATTTTAAAGCTGATCAGTTTTGCACAAAGTCTCTTCAGTTTCAGAAGGTTTGGTTTTTTTTTTTTTTTAGAATTTCAATGAAAAGATAAAACTGATAACTGAAACATTTAGCTTTTTTAGAAGTTGTGAAAATATTCAGCTTTGGAAAACATTGCTGGTCAAAAAATAAAATAGTCTGTTCTCTTGGAAACAGTTTCAAAATAAATGTCAGCCTTTTAAGTGTATTTTTGAAAGAGGAAACTTTTTTTTAAAAGAGGTTTTTAGTTTTGTTGTTTTTGAAAAACAACAACAAAAAAGACTTTTCAATGGAAATTTCAATTCTTGGTGGAAAGCTATTTTTCATTCAAACGGTGTTGAGAAGAGAAATATTCACCCAGCTCGAGTCCCCAGGGCTAATGTCTGCGAGAACTGTGTGGCCAGGGGTCACCGTCTCCCCATTTACAACTCCTGGAGCCAAAGCAAGAAGAGAAAGAGATGAGTATTCAATTCTCGGGGTCCCCAAGTGAGATGAGTGACGCTGTGCCAGTTATTGTGACACTGGGAGCAAATGAAAGCATCCTGCTCCTCGACGCTGTCATTGTCCTACTGCTGAGGATCAGTTAAAAATGTAAATACAAAGGGTAGACTTTGGGAAAGCCAGCACAGGCCGATGGGGGGAAAAATTGCAAAAGCGAGGTTTATTGATCCCCAGTCGAGATTGATGGCACAATAAGAGCAGGAGGCGAAGAGTGATTTTGCTTTTGAAAACGTTGATGAATAAGCACTCAGGGGCAACAAATAGCTGGACTCACCGAATGATGGACGGCAGCAGGCGAACAAGATGCATTTTTATAAATGGGTGAAAGGAGAGGAGGACTTATTAAAAAAAATGAATGACCACATGTGGCAGGGATATGCCACTGGGGAGAAGCCAGCCATTGATTTATGTGCACTACTGGCATTTGAAAATTCAATAATAACATTGACAAATGAGAGGCAAAGCTGGCCAGAGGACAGCAGAGAACTTGGAGTGGAGAAAGAAAATGCCAAGGTCAGGATGAAGGAACAGAAAAACATGCTTATGTTGGAAAGGTTTTGAGTTAACTCATCTATATAAAGACATTAAGAAAAATCACTCCGGGATCAGAGCTCACCGTCCTGACTCTGTGGCATGAACTGGGGAGAAGTAAATGGAGGAGTCGTGGCACCCAGTGGAGCTCTCTGTGGGTATATCTACCTCCTGACACGGGGAGCAGGGCTCATTTAATCTCCTGATAAGCTGGTGCCTCGTGCTCCCTGGCACCTTTAAAATTAAATATCCTGCAATTTCTAAGAACTGTTGGTAAAACACCCCCATCCACCATCACTTCACTGCTGAGCCCAGACAACTCTGCACGGGCTCCAGTTTGCCCTTTGCCTGGCCAGCTGGGACTGAAGCAGAGCCACCGAGGGCAAGCTGAGGGCAACACAGCAAACCCAGCCCCAGCAGCACACAGTGCAGGACAGCAATGAGACACAATGAGTGAGAAGAGAGAGATGCCGAGGAGCGGGGTGGGGAGGGAACCTGGGTGCAATGAGCACGCAAGGAAGGGGCTCACCAGCTCTGGTGGGCTCCCAGGTCAGAAGCCTGCGGCAAGTGGCCAAAGCGCCTGCAGAAAGGGCATCTTCAGCAGAGACCATCCTTTCCAAACATCCCGGGAGGGCCGGGGAAAGAGGGGTGTCCAGTGAGACGGGGAAGAAACGCAGCACTGGAGAGCAAGGGCTGCTGGGGATGGTTTTCTAACTGCAGGTAGGTTCTGGCCGGGCAGTAAACGGGAGGAAGATGCCGCTGGCAAAGCTGTCACATCCCATCATGTCACAGCATCCGAGGACCTTGCATCCCAAAGAGGCAGAGAAGAGGAGCTGCCAGCTCTGCGGTGCTGGGCAAGTCTTGCCAGGACTCAGAAGTGGAGTGTTTGCCTCTTCTTGCCCCTGTTCGTGGGAGGGTGGTAGAAAATCCCTGCTGTAACAACCTCTCCTGAACCAGAGACACGGATTGTAAAAATGCAGTAATTGAACTCATCAAAGCCATCTGATTATCCTGAATAACACCTTGTCCTCACCAGTCTGCAGAATCTAGTGTGGCACATAATGTTACCTTAACATTTGATCTACTTAATAAGCCCCCCATTTTTTCTTCTCCTTGTCTTCTGGCTGTGTTAACAAATGGCAGTAAAAGAGTGTGGCTGGCAGGAGAGACTGGGAAGAGAAGACCAGTGAGAATGTGGCAGAAATGTACTTTGCTCTTTCTCACCGTTCCTGGCCTCCCTCCGGGCTTGTATTCATCTGTGAAGATGTCTTTTCTAAATGCTGGAAGGTCAGAGGTGTGGATAGAACATAATTCCATGCATCAGTGTGCTTGGCTCAGCCCGAAGGAGCATTTATTCAGTGGCAGAGAGAGATTTCTACGCGGACCATCTCACCAAGCCGTGGGGAGGACCCCTGGGGTGTGGGTCGGGGCCTCAGCCCTGGGAAACCACCAAGTTTGGTGGTTCTGGACCCCAGAGGGAGGGTGCATGTCCTGTCCTGGGGTTCAGCATCACACTTTCCCACTGAATGAAGCAAAGGCTTTAATCAAAGCGTGCAGCAATGTGCACCATTAGGACAGATTCACCCCAGCAGAGACTGGTGTGAGCCTGGGAGCAGTTCAAGTCCTTAAAATAGGCATTTTGACATTTTATTTGGGTTTTTTTTCCTGCCCTTTTTGCAGTTAATTTCCACCTTCACCAGGGCAGCTGAAACTCCTGCTCACAATGCTTTATTCAGTTTTCCAGCCTGGTAAATCTCACTGCCAGAGCCAGCTTTAGTTTTAAATATCACCTAATATCACATCATCTGATGTGCAGCTCTGGCCTGGGTATTTTAGGCTGTGTCCCTATACAAGTTCCAAGCCAACTAATCCTTCGATACCAGGCAAAGTCACCCCTTGCATCCGCTCTCCTCTGGCCAGGTGACTTTGGGGAGATTCCTAAATATGAGGCCCAAATGCTCAGCTATTTGGGAGGTGGACATGGAACAAACCTCATTCTTTCCTGCCACCCTGGCAGAAGTGTCAATAGAAGGATTATACATAATCTCATTAAAATTTACATTGCTGAGAATGGAGTTTGTATTTCTGTTCTGTTCTCTATATTTAGATTCCATGCTGCTGTTGCCACTCAGCTCCTCTCTATCCAGAATTAGTATCCTTAACAATAACGAGGCACACAGGAAAACACACACACACACATTGCTCGGCGGGTAAAAGCTCTGAAAACAAACAATACCACCTTGTGTTTCCCCAATCTGAGAATCTCAAAGCAGTTAATGTAGGTAAAGTATTTTCTAAAGGAAGGCAAAGTGAAGTACAGGGAATTTGTTGGATTCATCCCGGTTTTACAGTGAGTCTGCAGATGAAAATAAGTCTGAAACTCAGTTACAGAGATGGCTGGAGCCCCTTCAGTTACTGGCAGCGTCTCTCTGCAGATGTAGCTTTACTCCTCTGAAAATCTCTCAGGAAGAGTTTTACACAAATAATTAAGGTTGGCAAGGAGTGCCTAACTCTTTCTGGTTGCTGAAAAAATCCTCTGCTCAAGTTTGACATAGTTGAAATAATTAACGAGTGAAAAAAGTTGAAAAGCTGATAAAATCTCAGCAAGCCCCCCGCTCCGCCTGTCCTGGCTAATGTTACGCTGAGAGCTGTCTGTGTCAGCAACAGGGTTTTGCAATCAAATTTGAAACAGTGCAGCTGAGGACAGCATTAATTTAGAGTTTGGAGCCAGTACTGCAGAAAAGCTCTGGGCCCGACGCACAGCTGGCGTAAACCGGTGTAATTCTGCTCCGGGAGGCTTGTGAGCAGTGACTGAGGATCTGGCCACAGCATCTCACCCCCTCTCCCCCCAAGGGCTGGAGCAGCTCCTCAGAATCACTCTAGAGCCCATTAAAAGAAAAGTAAGATACCTCCAATCATTATTACTCATTTTTATGGCCACGTTGTTCACAAATGACTGAATTTAGCTGTCAAATGTATAGAAAAGAAAAATAAAATCAAAGCATCAGCCATCTGCGCCCCAGAAAATGTTTATATTTTCATCAGTTGTTTATGGCAAGAAGGTCTCAGCTCCTTTGTTCCACATCATATTAGTTATTGCATGGGAAATGAGTGGTTTTCACTTCGCCATTTGTAAGGCTTTTGTATTCTCTCTCCTGTGCACACTCGCTCTCTCCCTATATGTATTTTTAGTCCATATGTCTTGGACTGACACACAGAATTGTGTTTGTTTTACTGGTTCTGTCTCTCTAATAGTTTTTCATTGCAAAGGGGATCCAGTGTTGTTATTTACTCTGCTTTCTTCCAGTGCCATTATTGCGAGCGCCCGGTTCAATCAATCCCGTTGCCCGATAGCTGTGAGCTTCCCTGACCTATTTGAGTGTGAAGGAAACAGGAGCAGGGAGAGCTTGGAAACCCTGCCCGGGCTCATCTCAGAGATGCCTGTAGAGCTCTTTGAAAGCTCACACTTATTTGTGCCGTGGGGCAGGTCCTTGGCTGGAACCGCTTGGCATCACTCCACGGAGCCGTACACGGAGCAGCTGCAGCATCCCGTGGACAGGCTGAGATTTATCCTGGAGCAGGGCTGGGATTTCCAGGAGTCCTTTGCGACCGGAGAGAGGAATCCACTCTCCTAATCATCTACCTTGAGGCATCTTAGCAGCCACTCAGTTTTCCAGCAAAATCTAGTGACTGTGCTCAGGACCTCTCTTGAGCGCAGCGCCCCAAATCCAGTAGCCACTTCAGAAAGCCTTGGCCAAAAGGCATCAAGAATGAGGCACAGTTGTTGCAAGTAAGAGGTCCAATCCATCAGACCACATAAACACATATTTAGCTCTAAGTGGATAAATAATTCCTCTGAAAACCACCCACATTGAATGTTTTTCTAGATCTGGTGCTGTGTTTTGGGTGAGCGTCGTATTTTTCCTCTTTGGAACTCCCCGAAGAAAAGTGCAAGCAAAGTTAAAATCTCAGCAACTGCCTCCACTTCCACCCCCAGCCTGATCTCACATTCTCTAACCCTACCTGGGAGAGTGCTGGAACCAGCGGGAGTGTAAATCTGCTGAGGTTACTCGGGCACAGTAATGCACAGTGCACCGGGGAGGCCTCCTCTGCAGGCAGAGCACCGTTGTGAGCCACAGGTTATTAGAGAGATGCTGCAGGAGAAGGAAAGGAGAAATAAAGGGCATCTGAGCACCAACCAGCTGCGTGATGGAGGCAGCACCGCTCTCTGCGCCTCCAGAACAACACCACCTCAGAGACACCACATCTTAAGTTTTTACACTCCTGCTACCAGCACAAGGGTGTCTCCAGTGCCCTGATCCCAGATGGCACGTGGCCCCATGGTCTGTGATAGCCTCTAATGGGGATTTGTTTTCACCAGCCCATGTTTTCCCTCCCCTCTCTCGTCCCCCTGCCAGCTCCTGCTTCAGAGCACACAGGCGGCGAGGAGGGACTGTGGGACACAACTGCTGTTTGGTGCTGTCAGAAGACACTTGGCCTCACGTCTCAGGCCATCAGAAGCTCACACCATCCTGTCTGGAAGATGTTTTGACAGCCCTGAGAAAACCTTTCTACCAAACATGCCTGAAGCCCTGAAAGACCCATGCAGCAGGATGCTTCCATAGCCAAGGTGCTGGGAGAGCATCGCCTGCCCCGCAGCAGGACACAGAGCAGGGGTTCGGAGGCAGGTAATGATCTCAGGAGCCAGGGGTGTCACCCACACATCAGGATGGTGTCACCAGTGACACCAAGAAGGTATGAAGGGCCATCCCTGCGCTCATACCGAGGTAGAGGCAGCCTGTGGTCATCAGCCCGCAGCGGTGCCGAAGGAGAAATCCCAAGGAAAGCGAGTGAGGAAATGAATTCCAGGCAGGGGGAGGGAAAGGGTGGAACGAGCGTCTCTCTTTTCAAGGCAGCTGGGCTTATTTTAATGGGCAAGGTCAGCAAAGAAATGACCAGGAAGAGAAATCGCTGCCATTACAAATCAGTCGCGATCTTGTATCAATTATTCCCTGCGCAGTTCCCTTGCCTTGGGCTGAAGCAAACACGGCCTAATCAGTTTTACATCTACGTTTAATTTTATTGGAAAGAGGAGCCAGCAATGCATCATGGGGCTGCTGCGTGACATGAAAGGTGACCCCTGCCAACTTAATGACACAATACATAACCCTTAATGAAGTCACTATCTTGTCCTTTTTTTGCTGTCTCAGCCTGATGATTTATGATGGCATCATTTTGCTTTGCCCTCTTTTCATTTCAGCTTGACAAAGTGGATGAAACAATTATCTTCGTTATCGGCCAGAGCAATAGAAATGTGATGGCTGAGGATTTCTGCAGGTGGAAGGCCTCGGCTACGGATCAAGTGAATGGAAAAATACGCTTAGGCATATTGGGGATACCCCCTTAGTTTCTTCTTCTTCTGAAAACAGATAGAGGATGCCAACAAGCCCGGCAAGCTCCGGCTCACTGCGGCAAGAAGTCATTTCCAGAGGAGGAGGCTGGGAGGTGTCGATACATTTCCTTTTTCAGCTTTTCTTCCCTCTCCTCTCCATAGGCACCTGCAGCACCATATGCACCCCCAGGAACAGGCCTGGCCCAGGTTATTAGCCATGTATGCAGCTCTGTAAAGGTATCTGGTGCTAATGATGACTGTGTGTGTGTTTGTGCCTGCACATACCCAGATGTAGGTGTGTGTTTGTACCTGATCTTATGTATAATTAAAATCAGCATAAGCTTTTACATAGTTCTTCAGGGCTGAGCCTACCTCTCCACGGTCACAACACTTTCTGGCTGCAAGTGCATTACAAACCTGCTGTTGCTAATTGCAGCTTGGTGCTTTGATCAAAATCACAGCCCAGCTTTTAAAGCAGTTTTTAGAGAAAAGAGGTACCTTTTTTCCCTTGGTACCTACAGAGGTTGCAGGATGGAAGCCTACTCCCAATGACAGAGATGCAGATGGAAGCTGACGGCACAGTATTTCAGTCCTGCTAGGCAGAGATGACAAAGTGCCCTCGCTAGCCATATGCTTGATGGCACTTGGAACTGCCACAGCAATATTTTTTGGCTGGTGCTTCTCAGGGTCTGATGTGGCTGTTGCTGTTTACTTGGTTTCTCCTCTATGCTGAGATGATTCAGGATGACTGTGAGCAGACCTTCGTAGCAGTACTTAGGCACATGAAAAAATTGCTGCAATTCCTCACCGATTTTAAGAGATAAAAAAGACAGACTCAGCTATTCCCATCATGTTCTTTGCCTGCACAGGGTTGTTCCTCACAGTGTCTTTCCCAGGCCCCTAGCACAACCACTCCTCTAGGCCACCAGCTGATGGAATCCCTCCTTCCACACTCCACCAGAAAGGCTGAGCCTCAGAGTCTTCTGCTCCATCTCACAGTACACAGCTACCCCAACTGCCCATCATGAGCTGGGACTAACACATCAATCCAAGGCCTGAACACAACACTCAGTCAACTCAATCACACTGGCCTGCTCCTCGCTATGGGTTTACATATTCAAAAGACCACCTTTCTTTAGTCACATTTTTGATATTTTTTGGAAATAGCATTCAGAAGCCTTCTAGGATTTTACCACCACCGCTTCAGCCTCCTGGTGTTCTTACGCACACCCTTGTAGGTCAAGACCTCTGTACAGTGAACCAGTTAGAGTACCTCTAATTAAGTTATTCTGCCTCATTCCTGCCTAATATAAAACATGCTTATCAACCCAGATTCTGCGTTAGGGCTCCATCCTCCTCCTCACAAGGAAGGCTTTCTCTCTCCACGCTGTGACCTGAGCAGGGTTTCTCAGGGAGGGTGGGGAAGGAATGAGAAGATAAATGTACTTTGGCAGGACATTAAGGGAAACCACAATATTGCCTTGTAATGCAGCTCCTATCTGATCAGCAGAGTCAAATGTGGTGCCGGAGTTATGTCTCATAGGAAGTGGAACCAGCCACCCCCGTCAAACTGATTGCTGAGATCTTCCCTGAGATACTCCTTCTGTCTGTCAGAGATACTGGCTGCTGAGGAATTCCCAGCATGTGCTGCAAGTGACCCCAGCCGGGCTAATGCAGACCCTTCTCCCATCCCCATCCCTTGAGCTCCTTTCCCTCCCTCCAGCCACCACGGGAAGGGGACAGCCACATCAGCACCATTGTGCTTGCTGGGCTTTCCTGGGCCTGGCTTATCTCAGGGGTAGAGTGTGTCGGGGGGACACATGACTATAGCTTTCTCTTATGGTGAAAGAAAAAAGCTGCAGCTCCTGAATTGCTCCTTTAATTTCCTCACACCTTCCTTCTGCCCTCGCAGGAGGCATTTCCTGCTCCTCTTGTCAGTTTGGACAGCATCCGAGGAATTCATTCACATGGAAGGTGGGAAATGTGATGCGTTGGCAGAAAACATAGGCACTGGTAGCCTCTAGTACTTTCAGAACGATCTGCAAAAATTTAACTAATTAATTCTCAGAGCTATCCTGTAAATCAGATAGGAACAAATGCCATGGAACAGGGGAAGGCAGAGGTCACCGAGACCCAGGCCCTCGGCTGGCCCCCACAGCAGAGTCCCTGCAGTGACGGGTGCTGGATGCGGCACAACTACGGCTCCGGGGCTGCAAATCCCGGCCAGGTTCAGACCCAGCAGAGAGAGGAGAAAAGGCTCTCTGGAGCGACTCCTCTGCTGTTGGGATAATTACAGCCAAGGTTTGAACCGGTTGCAAAATGGGAGATTCTTACAAAGGAAGGAACAACTAACTGTAGGGTAGTTTAATCATAATTAATGGGAAGACACCACGCAATGAGTAGCCACAATGAGGGCCTGGTGGTGGCTGGAGCAGAGTATGATGTATAGCGGCTGTTTTCTAATCCCCTCTCTTTACATCCCCATTCTTTCTCGTGTCCTTGCTTTAAGAGCTTTTACAGGGTTTACATCACGGTCCTCGCCGCGGCATCCAGGGGTATTTACCTGCCGCAGGTTGATCCATGGGCTCTGGATTTGGGAACAAACAGCAGCGAGCCCTGCTCAGGGAAGGGGGTGTTTTTCCCCGAGGGAGCGGGGGCTCCAAGGGTTAACGCGTTCTTCCGCTGTGCCTGCCTTTCGTCCCCCTGCCAAAATCCCTGCTCCATCGTCTGCCGCGCTTCCTCCGCGTGTCAGCAAAGGAAATCCGTCATCTCCCAGCTACAGATTTGGGGAACTTTGACATCCCCTAATGAGGTAAACACATTACTGTCATGTACAAACAAACAGCAACAAATTAGCAGCTGACACGTGAGGAAGCCACGGCACAGCAACATGCGGCACTCGTTACAGGCAATTAAGCTGCCTGTGCTGATTGCTCACGTGCCAGTGGGTCTCATCACACGCTCCCCAACCAGCCCTGGGCCCAATGGCCATTCCCCATCCACCTTCTCCTCCGGGACCTTCCTCCTCCTCTGCCATCTGGGTGCCCCGACAGCAACTGGATGCGACACAGGGTATGGGCAGGTGAAACACAAGAAGCTACTGGTACAACTAGGGAAAAAGGACCTTAATAATGCAGCTGCTGATGGTGGGGAGGTGGCAGGGCACTGTGAGGGTTTTGGTATGACCTCCCTGAGCACCCAGCATGGGCTGCTGCCAGAGATGGGCTGAGCTGGCCAGACCCCAGGGATTGCTTGTATTCTCCCATGGGAACGTGTCTGAGCCTGGGAGGAAGGACTGGAGCAGTCCCTCACAGAAGGTTCTTCCCATCAGATCTCTCTCAGACAGTTTCTTGCAGCATTACCCATAAGGATCCCAAGGTCTTTCTTCCTTGTCTTTGCTTGAGGCCCTATCCCAGGAAAAGAGCTCAGTATTTAAAAGAAGACAGGAAGGGGAGACCAAACTGCTAGAGGGAGACAGATATTTGACTTCTATTTTAGCAAAATATATTTAGCAAAAGCACTCTATTAAAGAAGAGCTAGGGCAATAGGCCCATGGTCAAAGGCCCTTATTATTATAATTGCTTTGCAAGGGTGAAAGCCTCTGGATAAGAATCCAAATCAGTCATCGCTCAGAATAATAATCATGAAAAAATATAAATAAATAAAGGTAGGATCCAGCCAAAAAAGGGAGCTCACATTATCAGCCAATAAACCAATAATCCATTAGTGACCAAGGTTGCTGAATAATATAGTACTTTCACAGTACCCATAATTTATACTGCAGACTAGAGAATAGACACGATTATTAGAGTGAGGGCTAGTGGATGACACATGATGCATGACCGCGCGGCATTGATCTTCACACAACAGGAAGGTGTCTAGACGGGGAGATGTATGGCCCTGCGATTCAGAGCAGGGCATATTTCATGCGGGGCCTAATGGAGTAGTGGGGGCCGTGATGGATGACTCGCCTGGTTTCAGTAGCAGCGCAGTTATAGCGGTGCTAATGCGTGACCTCTCCCGCTCCCCGCGTCCTTCATTCAGTCAGGGTGACCTCATTTAAAGGGATGGAAAATGAGAGGCGCAGAGTACGAGGGGGAGGGAAGAAGGGGGAGAGAGGGGAGGAGAAGAAGAGAGAATAAGAAAAATAAAAGATATGAAAAGTGCGTGATGTAAATGAACAATCTCTTGTAGCTTCTGCCCTGCTCCAGGCTCACCCCAGCCCTGCAGCGGCACCGCTTCCTATGGGGCTGATTCTGTTCCTTTCAGGATGGGGTTACTCCTGATGTACACAATCACCATGAGAGCACGGCAAGGCCCCGTGGGGCAAACCTTAGCTGAGGCTCCCGGAGCACACAGGACTGGGACAGCAGCTTCTCCTGACACACTGCATTCCTCCCAGCTCCAGTGCTGGCCCTGCAGGACCCACAAACACCTCCCACCACCGGGGAAGTTTGGGTGCTGTGGTTACCACTGCAAGGTGCTCATCTGGTCCCTGTGCCAGCAACTGTCCCCAGAGCTGGGAAGGCAATGAAAGAGCTCCTGCCCATCAGCTTTCAGCCTAGGGCAACAATAACCCAAAACTAGTGCGACGTTGGAAGGGACTTTAAAGACCATCCTGTTCCACCACACCACATCCCTCCAAGCCCCCTCCAACCTGGCCTTGAACCCCTCCAGGGATGGGGCAGCCACAGCTTCTTGGGGCAACCTGGGCCAGGCTCTCACCACCCTCACACCCAAGAAGTTCTTCCCCACATCTCAGCTCCATCTCCCCTCTTTCAGCATCAAACCCTTCCCCATCCTCCTAGGGCTCCCCTCCCTCATGAAGAGTCCCTCCCCAGCTTTCCTGGAGCCCCTTGAGGGACTGGAAGGGACTCCACAGTTTCCCTGGAGACTTCTCCGTGTTGTGGCTTGTTTCCTTGTTGCATGATAACAGGTGAGGAACAGATCCAGCGAGTGGGTGTTTTGTCCCTTTATCAAGGCCCTGTGCCTTTGCTCTGGAGCCCCCATCCCCTCTTCAGCATCTCTCCCTCCGTCTGTTCTTCCCTCCATCGGACACTCAGCCACCGACCTCCTCTCCCAGGCAGAGCTAACTGAGCCAGCAACGTGGATCACCCCAACAATCACAGATGTAAACCAGGTATAAAATAGGCAAGTGGGATCCCAAATAATAAACGGCAGCAGCCCCAGAAAAATTGAAACAAATTTAAACAGAACCCTACTGTGAATTTTTGAAATGGATCAGATTTAGTTTTGTGCAGCCACTCAGACATGGGCACAAAGAACAGCCCCGAGTGAGAGAGATGGGCCAGGGCTGAGGGAAGGCAGAGCACCAGCACCCACACCAAAGGGGCTGGGCTCACTCAGTGCACCCCAGGATGGAGGAGGAGGAAGAGGAGGAGGAAGAAGAGGGAGTGGGAGTGAAGGGAAACATGACTCTCTGGGCAGAGCTGGAACATTTTCCTCTCTCTCAGGACAATTGGAAAGACTGTTAAAATGCTGGTCTGAGGCCCCTCTCTGTTTAGAAAGGTTATTGCAGCCACATCAGTGTGACTAACCTGCAGGAATCCAGAATTACCAGCATGGGCCAGGACCAGCAGTGGCAGCACATGGTCATTCCAGTGCTCCCACTGATTGCTGGGACCTGGCTCCTAGAAGAACCCTGGATGGATCATCTGGATCATCACAAGAACTTGTGGGGGTGGGGGGAGGTTATTTGGTTTGTGTTTTTTTTATTTTTTTATTTGAGAAAAACAGAAACCTGGGTGGGTTTTATGGCATTTTGTTATATTTTCACATCTGACAATACTACTTTTTGGTGCAAAGTGCTATAGTCATTTGTTGCTAAGAAAGATACCCAGACTGAGAACACAACATACCCAAGAGCTCTAACAGGACTTGTCTCAGGACCCCAGTGTGGAGGTGATGCCCCACCAGCACCGCCTGGGCCCACAGTGAAATCTGGCTCCGGCAGAGAATCCATCAGGCACCTCACCTCAGCCCCAGCCGGGCGCTCAGGGCTTCCTCTGTGATGAATTCTGTGCTTTGGTAATGAATCCTACAGGGTCCCCAAAGGTTAAATAAAATGATCCGCTGAAGTTGAAAACTGAATTGATAAAAAGGAACTGTTTGCTTTGCTTTCCCCCTGCTATTTGGATTCTACTTTCCCTCTCTCTCGTTCCTTCTTTGGGTTATCCTGGGTCGGTGCTGTCAGCCCATGTGTCTGCACAGAGAGACAGCCCCCGCCCCAAAGAACCTGCAAGTTTAACAGTGAAGACAGATGGATAAAAAGGTGGATAAAAGGCAAGATTATTATTCCTGGTCAGAGCAGGAAAGGAGAGCACACGCCACCACTTGCAGCCACAAGGGCACAGCCAGAGTGGAACCGGGAGCGAAGCCTCAGGCTCTCAGGGCTTTAAACGCAAGAGCATCCCTCCTCTTCTCAACAGCCAGCACTTGAACTGGGCCGTGCGGGAGGTGACTGCGTGGACAGGCAGGAATGGCTGTTTGTTAGGTCCCAGGAGCACTTTTCAAGTGACTTTTCCTGTGTCTGTGCTCAGACCTAAACTGCACGAGTCCCCCTTTAGCACGAATCCTTCTGGGATCGCTGCAGCTCCCGTCTCTCTGCAGCAGCTGAGCAGCCCCTTCCCCGAACCACGGATGAACCACATCCACCCCCTCCCCGTAAGGGCTCTAACTCCCCGAGCTGCGTGGAAAGAAAAAGAGAGAATGGCCATTTACTGTGTTTCCTTTACCATCTGGGCTTATTAAAAACTGCGCAGCAAATTAAAAATAGGTGGGAACAAAGATGGGGGAATGACATAAAGGGTTGCAGAAAATTCTCTGTGTACTTTTAAAAGCTGGAATTGCCATATGGACTGGCAGAGAGACATGTTTTACATTTCCACTGGTACATGACTGACATCATTTAGCATTAACTACTATTTGAATAAAATGGTAGTAGACATTTAGGTAATATTACAGGGCAATAAATGTTTTAAAGAGCCTTGGGGGGATGCTCTTGAAACACAGTCCAGACCAGAACTCTAAAAATATGTCTTAATATATATTAACCTCTTTTAGGACTTTTGGCTCTCAAACAAATAACGGAGGACAGAGGATTATTCCCCCCCCCCCCCTTCCTTTCTTA
>VXBJ01006944.1:278121-316006 GCA_013400055.1 Nycticryphes semicollaris
CCCTTTACTCTCTGAATTAAAGAGTCCCCAGCTATATTTTTCCCCTTTTTTCCTCTTTAGCTGTGCTGGGAAGAACATGAGGGAATGTAGTTAAAATTCAAAAAGGTTCCCCTTTATCATTACCATGAATCAACACAATAAATGAGCCCCTTCAGAGCACGGTAATAAGAATTTGATAAATCATCAGCCAAAAATTAACTAGATGTCAAAACAATCTTTGGGAAGTGTGATGGATTAGGGGCGATAGTGGCAATTAATCTCCCAGCATGAGTTCACAGGAGAGACTGAGCGCTGGGAGATGGATAGGGGGGAGACCAAGGCCTCACAAGGTCAGGACACTGCAGAAAGGAACGAGAGAGAGACGGGAGAGAAGAAGAAGAAAAAAAAAAAATTCCACTGAGTCGGCAATACCCAGGCCCCCGGCAGCCGAGGTAGAGGTCAGTCACACGCCTTTGAAAACCTTTCTGTCTCCAGCTGCTCTCCGTGATGAGGCAAGCACTTTTCTGCTCCCACTAATAAATGCCACAAGCCAGCTCTGGGGGTACAGCGCTCGGCTGGAGAGAGATGGGGACCGGGGCCGGCCTCGGCCACAGGACCTGGCTCCTTTGTGAACGGTACCGGGGCGATTGGAGGTGGCAGGACGCCCGAGGGGGAGCGGAGGGAGACAAATCCTTCTCTAATGTGTGAATTCATCCACACAAGGCCTGGCAGAGGGTGCACGTGGCTTGACTAATTCCGTCTGAGCGCAGGAGGGGAGAGCGCAGGAAGAAAGCGCCGCTGCAGTCATAAATCCTCATCCAGCTGGCAAAAACCACTTTCTCAGCCTTCCACCTTGCAGGAAGGTTTGCAGCACGGTCAGCAGCCATCGAGGCAGCTGGGGCAGCACTCCCTGCCCACACCACCAGCCCCATCTCCCACTGCCGGGTTGGGGTCCACGAGACCCCTGTGACCACCCCACCAAGAGCTGTTGGGGGCACCCGTGTGCTGCTGGACTACCTTGGGGAAGGCAGTAAATAGCAGGGTCTGTAGCTCCTGATGTGCAAGAATTAGGAAGAAACTGTTCCCTGGCAGGTCAAGGGCAGCAATTCTGCTGTCCATCACCTCCTGCGATGCAGCAGACGAGCCAGGCCAGCACAGTGTCCACTGCCACAGCCCCACTTGCCTCCACTGAGCAGCGGTGGGTCCCACCAGAGGTATTTGACACAAACAGAGCTTCATGATGGAAGGGGAACAATTCAAGTGGTTGCAAAAGTTTCAGATAAAGGCTGTACAAGACCTGCAAGGTTCAAGCTGCCCTTCCAGAGCTCCCAGAAAGGGCTTTACATTGGTGTTATACATAAAACATTGCCATGATCTGTGATTATTTTGCAGCCCCAAGGACCACCGCACAAATAGCAATGGTCTGCAAGACTTTTCATGGCTTGGGATGAATGAAGAGGAAGAGGGTGAAGTGTTCCAGCTCTGCTCCTCCAGCACAGCCTGTGATGCACAGCAGATTGTGACAAAGGAGCCCATTGCAACATGCCTCAGTTTCCCTTGCTCTGCAGCGCAGGCAATTATGTCAATGCAGCAGTTTGTTTGTTTAATCTGTCAGGGTGGGGAAGCATCCCAGGACACCCAGAGGAAAAGGTGAGATCGTTCTACACCACAATAACAAGGCACCGAGGGTGTTTCTCCCCGACAGCTTCCTGTCCATCCCTCCTTCCCACTCTGGGAAAGCTGTTATCGTTACCTGCCCTGGTCACTGTCTCACATGCTGAGAGCAGCACAGGCTCCCAGCACAAGTGAGGCATTGGAGAAACAAAAATATCTACCCTGAATCAGCCTTAGGTTGGCTGTTTTGCTGCCCAAGGTGATACCTTGCTCCGCCAGCGTTGCAGGGCAGAACCCAGCGCAGCACCTACCCCCTGCTCTCCCTTCCCATCATCTCCAGCCCCCGGTAACTCCACACACAGCAGTGTCTCTGCTCTGACCATGGATCTGCACTGGCAGGACTTTCTGACCAGCATCAGCTGGGCCCAGATCCAGCAATTATGTGCACAAGGGGAGGTGACATCCGCTGCCAGTCCTGCCCAATTTATGCTCTTCCTTCTTTGCACAAAATCTGTCAACCGGAATCCTCCTTCGCAATCCAAGAAAGAAAGAAAGAAAAAAAAAAAGGGGGGGGTGATGAAAGAAAATGAGAAGTCAGGCCATCGGTTGGCAGGGCTTCTACTGACTTCTCACACTTTGCGCTGGGCCTCAGGGCACAGTGCTCCCAGTGACACCTCTCCCAGCAAACACAGAGCCTGACACATACTTGGGATGGCACCCGCCATCGGGGTGACACCGGGGCACAGACAGGCCTGCAGTGGCTTGTCTAGGAGTGACAGTGACCACAAGAAAATAAATAATTGGCCCGGATCCTCTGCAGCCACACTGCTGCGGTTCTGTGTCATCACTGAGGTTTGCAATCCTTTCCTGAGCTGTTCAGCATCTCTCCTCACATTTTCACTGCTGGAGCACTGTTGGCTTTGATACACACTGTGCTCTTCCCCTCGAGCGACAAGGCACAAATGTTCATGCAACAGAGAAAGCGCCTGTGGGGTGAGGATGGAGAGCTGAAGACTCTCTGGAAGGGTCTGCAGCTGCTTGCTGTCACCACGGGCTGTCTTCCCACGCCCAGTAGGGCCTGAGGACCAGGAGGCAGCAGCTAGGGACAGCATCTTGGCTCTCCAAAGGTTCCTCGCCTCCACCATCACCCCAGCTCGTGCTGACACCAGCCTGGAGAAAGGACAGAGAGGTTCTGCTGCTGACAGCCCATGGGTCTCCAAGGATGATGAGGAATGTGAGATCTGGGTAGAGCATCCGGCCGCAGAAGGAGCTCCGCACAGCCCCAGGAACTCCAGTCATGACCTGAAAGCCTCTCAAAGGGGACAGCAGCACGTGCAAGTGAGATTTTGAACCTGAGTTGTAGAAGTGCAGCTTGGAAGTAGAAGTGGTTGTGAAGTGAAACCAGAAGCGGGAGCACTGGGGAGGCAGAATGTGACAGGCAGCATGAGCTGTGAGCTCTGTCTCATCTCACTGGAGATGCTCTTTATGGACTGAGAAGATAAAGACTTGAGATGCAGCTGTGGTGGTATCGCTGTCAAACTCAGCCTGTTTGCACTGCTGTGGTGCACAGATTCAGTTATGCTGGAGACTCCACTACAGGGGATACTCCACAGCTACAATGCAAGATACGGACCTTTTCCTCAAGAATTCCAAGCCCACAGCACACTGCACACATTGGCAATGGCAATTTTTATTCTTTGGTCAGATGCCTCAGGGCCAAATATTGTTGTCGTTACTGTAGGGTAAGGGCTCAACCCACCAAAGTAGAGAGAATTAATTCAAATTTATGCATCTCAAATAAACGGGTTGTCTTGGACAGAGGTGGTGGGCAACGTGGCTCTGAGCAGAGCTCCTCCTGCCTTGAGATGCCCCACAGACCGCAGCCGTCTCAGGGATGCTGCAACGAGAAAGCCCTTGGCTTCTCCACTAAGATAAAGCTAAATATTTGCTGTGATCACCTTAGTGTGCACATCCAGCTCAGTAATGTCTGCCTCTGGAATCTGATAGTCATGCGTTTACTGAGGTAGGGCTAGCACAGAAGCATTGCTTACTTCTCCCTTCCCTCCCTAATTTTCCTGCTTTATTAATAGAAACTCAGTTATAGACCAGGACTCGCCTACTGTTAGTTGTTGTTAGAGGCTGAGGATAAGCCTTCATTAGCTCTGATGGCTTTGCTCCTGTGTACTCACACAGTTGGTAACACCTTCCTTCAATATTTGCATCCTTAAGAAGGAGCCTTTTTTTTTTTCCTCCTCCCTCTTTGTAAATCTTGCTGCATCTTTCATGATTTTCCCTGGGTTGCTCATACAGCTTTGTGCAAGAGACAAATGCCTGGCAAACGTTGGGATGCTGCTGGCTGCTTGGCACATATCAGTGTCAGAAAGATTTTGGGAGTGGGGGGAGAAAAGAAAACACCCGCCCAGCTGGAACACTTGCCCAGAATGCCTGTCTCTTCTCAAGACAGACAAGGCTTGGACAGAACAGATGTTTCCACCCAAAAGCAGATGTGAAGATGTTACTTTCCCAGGGAGGAAATGTGGTGGGGTTTATTATTAACCAACAGTCCCCCTGTGACAGCTTCCCTTGACCAACAGTCAGAAAATCTGGAAAACAACACAGCCCTCTAATCCAAGTGGTGGCAGGAAATAAGCAGCCCTGACGGACTCCAGTGATTTATTATTATTAATTACAACCCGGAAATGACCAACAACATCTGGGAGAGCCAAATGTGGATGAGAAAGCAAGCTTTTGCGCCAAGGGGCCAAATTTTGGATTCCATGATGGCCTCAGTGTGCTGCTGAGCTCCAGGAGAAGCAGCTGCAGAGCGGGTCCGAGCAGCCCCTCAGCCAGCAGGAAGGTTCCTCTCTGTGGTGGCCAAGGGAGTGACACAAGGAGCAGTGATCCTGTACCACACAAGGAGTGGGACGTGGGACAAATGACAGCCTGAACACTAGAAGCACTGAAGTTGCAGGAGCATGATGCTGAGCCTCGAAAAGCAAGGCTTGTTAAAGACAGACTGGAGCTGTGGCCCAAACCAGTTTCCCCACCCAGCACTGAGCTGAGCCGGAAGATCCCCACGGCATGAATGTGCTGTAAATCAACTGATGGAAAACAGGGAAGAGAAGAAAGTTCAGACCCAACCCCAAACCAAATGCAGCAAATAAGAACCAAAACCCATCAGAAACACAATAGCGAAGAATTTCAATGAAAGAACAAAAAGCAAAATAAAGTTTAAACATTCAAGAAGCGAGCGATGGGAACGTTCAACAGACAGCTCCGTAACGAAGTCTAGAAAGCTTAATTAAGTGTGGTGACCAGCTTGGAACTGGAACAAAATAAACCATCAGTCCACAGGAGGCAGCGCAGCCGGGTGCTCAGGCTCCTGTACCCAGTTTGGGTCTCTCAATTGTGCACAGACACAGGGCACAGCTCTGCTCCAAAAGCAGGTGGGTGATGGGGAGTCACCATCAGTGTTTGAGGGTACCCAGATGCTCCCAGTGGGGCAGGTGCACACAGTCCTGTCCAGCTTTACTAAAAGCTTGGGATTTCTCTAGTCCTTTTGCTCTATACAACGTACACAATTCCAGATTTTAACACAAAACACCGAGTCAACTGTTACCCCTGCTAGTGTAAAGTGAGACATTCTCTGCTCCTCTGCTGACAGCCCCCCCAAAGGACACACGGACACTTTCTGACCAGGTACAGCGAGCGCAGGCTCCTGACACAGACACACCAGCTGCGGTTAACCCACAACCTGAGAGCTCCTAAAACATCTGTTTATGTTTTCAGAGCAGTATTAACATTGTCAGACCATGGCAAATCTGCTTAATTTTAATAGACATATGTATAATACACAAGCCAAAATACACTTAAAATGGGACATGTCAGAAAATAAACAACTATTAACTAATGAAACATAAAGGAAGTCAGTTCTTGTGCTTTCTCTCTCCCACACGCATCCCCTGCAGCCACAGCTCAGTCATCTCCTCCTCGTGACTCCCGGCTGCAGCCTCACACCCAACAACTTCCACAGAAAAATAGATGCCTCTTCTCAGCGTGTGGAGAGCGAGGGAGGAGCAGAGGGACAGCGAGGCGTCTGCCTGCGCTTGTGTGTCTGCGTCGGGGCAGCGCTGCTCTCCAGGTCCAGGCACCAAGCCCTTTCCAAGGAAGCATTAAAGAAAAAAACAAAACAAAACCACACAACCGAAAACAAAACACCAATAAAAAAAAAAACACGCCCAAAAGCACAAACAAAACATGAAATTCATGTGAAATAAACATTGGCCTCAAAGCTCTTCCAGAGCAGTTCTGGCTCAGATAACAGGGCACCCTGACCCCGGGGCGGGAGGAGGCACTAAAAGGCCTGGGTTGCAGTTGTGCTGTTTGGGGTAGCTTTGCTACAAAAGCTTCTTTTCCCCACACCAGATTCAGAGCAAAAGGGCTTCATGCACCAGGACCAACATCTCCCACCTCTGAATGTGCCTGATATTAAGGACAATTGCATTTTCTTCGGGGGGTTTAAAGTTCCTTCTTAAAGGGGAGCAGCAGCCCCCACCCTCAGATTCACTGTGCCCTCTCTACCTCTAGAGCTAAATTTGTAGAAATTGAACCTGAACAGGTTATTTCCACCCCTGCCCTTCCCCTTAATTTATTTTGTAAGGTATACACTCCAAGAACCAACTGCACAGAGGTGAGTAGAAGTGCCCCATAATTGAGAACAATATCTCCATGGGGCTTTTCCAATGAGGTGCAGGTTTCTCTGGCATACATTTTCAGAGCTGAAGTCAGTATAATGAAGTCCAGAACTTTTAGGTTTCTCCTTTAATATATCCATCATGTCTAGATCCATTATTGACATGTTGACTTTCTTGTTTCTGATTTAAGCTGCCAGACTTGGTAAAATTGCCTTGACAGCTTTAGCATTTGTGGCAGAACACTGACATGATGTTACTTACAGCTAATTAAAGTTGAGAGCATAATAAACAATCTTGGAATCCTAGCAACCTAATTTCCTCGGGTATTGAGTTTGCTGGATCTTGACCCGAGTTCTTTGAAGCTCCAGCAAATTCTGAGCCTGCCTTCCCTGCTCCATGGGTGCTGGCTTTGGAAATCAGGGTGCCTTCTGTCCCAGCAGAGTAACACCAAGGACACAGGGACCCAGTCTGTCTGGGGAAATGGCAAGTGATGGGCAGAGACAGAGATGGGAAACTGCTGAGGAAACAGGAAACTGAGATGCTGGAGGTGGGTTTGTAGGGCCGTATCACTGGGGAGAAACATGCCAATAGGTTATAGCTAATTAGCAATGGGATGAGAAAAATTTAGACTGATTACCAGGGAATCTTTCCTGCTGGTGAGCTGTGTTAGGCTGCAAAGCTCTCGCCCAAGGAAAGGGCACAAACCACATCACTGGAGTGAATCCAAACTGGCTGGACACAGCACAGCAGCGCAGGGTGCTGGGAAAGGCACTCGCTGGGGCAGGTGAGAGAGTGGGAACAAGGTGACCCCACAGAAGTAGATTTGTTATTTCTAGTCCTTAAGGTCTTGGAAACTTCAGCTGCACCAGTACAATTCTCCCTCCCTCTCCTGTGCCATCTCAGACCCAGCTTCTTGGACAGAGGTGCCTCTCGCAGTGGGAAATTACATACTCACAGAAGAAAATGTCCTTCTCCCCAAAGACCAGGTCAGTCAAGGGTAGAATTTCACCTTTTCTTCTGATGAACATGGTTTTGTTATTTATTTTGTTTTAACAACAAAAGAATAACACTTGCCATACCCAAATGGGATTCGAAGAGCTGACTCAGCCAGCAAAATCAGCATTTTTGCTTGTCTGCAGTGAATCAAAAATCACTACTCACTTGTGCAGAATCAACTGAAATTTGAGGTGAATTAAATCCAAAATCTCCCTCTGTTCCTGCAGATGACTGACATGCCTTCTTTATTGCCAGTTTCTTGAGTGCTATTGGACTGGTTTCTCTCACTTCCCCTGTATCTCCTCGTTCCGCAGAAGTAGGGCAACAACATTTCACATCTCTTTTGGAAAGACTCTGATGGAACACAAGTGACATCCTCACTGGGAGCCATTAGAGCAAACAGAAGTTAACTTGTACTAAGTTCAATCTCAATGAAAAGTGTTTAGTTCAAGCACGTTAACTTGCATTTGTGTGTATGGAGAGCAACTGCTGAAGTCACAGTAAGATGATGATGCATCTGAAGTGTCAATAGATAATTTTTAACTCATTTAATAGACCAGCACAAAGGCTGTTCTTGTGCTCTTGATCTCTTAACTGAGCTTAAAATAAACCAAACCTCACAGTCACACAAGGGTTTACTGTATTTTCAGTGGTTTCGAGGTCACTATTCTCAAAGAGACAAGATTCCTGGGCACAGCCAAGACCCCAGAGGTGAAGAGGAGCATGTTGCAAGAGGAAGGATGGCTGGGTTTCTGGGCAGAGCCACACATGGGAACAAAATTGAGAGTAAATACTGACCAAGCCAAGTGAAAAGCTTTGGGGTAAACGCCTCAAGGCGGAACATTTCCCAGAGCCTCTTGTGAAGGCCAAGAACATCACCCCCCAACAGCACTCACTTGCTCAGAGGGGAGAGGAATTACTAACATGTGCTAGACATCCTGGTGCTGCCACCACAGGAGCTTCACTACCTGAAAAACTTGGCTGAGGCTACAAAAGCACTGCAGGGGACACCTTTCTCAAAGGTGACAGTGGGACCAGGGAAGGAGAGGTGGTGCAGAAGGAATGTCCCTGTGCTCCTGTAGAGGTGTGGGTCCCAGCCTCCCACTTTGTGCTTCCACAGGAGCCCGGGAAGGCAGCGTGGGCTGGGCCTGAGCCTGGAGATGCAGGAGAGATTTTCATCCCTTTCAGGTTCCATTCCCCATTTCAGTCCTCCCCATTTCCTGGTGCTTCATAAACACTGAACTTCATCTCAGTTTGCTGACACCACACGGTCCTTGTCAGACGGGTATAGACAGAAGGGCAGGTAGAGGGGCAGCAAAGGAAAAGGAGCCTTCACATTTCTTGAATCCTGTGCCAAACCCCCAAATTTACCAAATTCTCCCAGGCTGCACCCTTCCCTGCCTCCAGAGCAGTTAATGCAGCAACTCCACTGAATTCACTGCAGGGGAGGAAAAAAAACCTCCACAAACAAAACCACCAACCAAAAAACCCCTACTTCTCTGATGAAGGACGCCTGCAAAAGCAGCATTTCCTCCCTTTTGTCTTGGCTGGGGCTGCTTTCAGTTCCTGATTGTTCAGACTCTTTATTCCTCACTTTCAGACTCTTGTTCGCTTCCAGCTGGGCTGTGTGTGCTTCAGAGATCCAGTGGGAAAGGTGGAGCGCGGTGACCCCCAGTCATTAATCAAGCTGCCTAAGCCGGGGCCTTTTCACAGCCAGAGCCTGATTATTGGCTCTGGGGAGCTGCGTAATAAAATGACAAGGGGAGTGAGTCTATTTCCTGCCGCCAAACGGCTGACATTAATTCACACTGGGGGGCTCGGGGAAGGCAGCAGGAGGGGGAGAGGCTGCAGGATCTGCAGGTCGTTACCGGCTGCCGTGCGCATGTGTGGGACCAGGCGCGTCACGGCACAGACGTGTTCGCGTGTGCATTAACCATCCTACAGAGCACAGTATGGCCACTCAAGAGAAAAACAGGCTTCTACAAAATACTAGGCAAAAAATCTTGGACCAAAACTAGAATACAGCACTTCATCCTCCATTACTTCAGAGGTCCAGACCCAGTCTGCAACCACTTGCTTTATCTAGACTGATAGTCACACTATCACATCCAAAAAGCTCAGGTGTTTTCCCCTTAAGAGCGTCAAGAAAATTAGGTCAACACCTATAGAAGTTTACACAACAACTTTAGCCCAACCTAAGAAACCCCCTCACAAAAATAACAACCAGCACAGCCATTCTGACTCCAGACTGCCGGGCTGTACGGACTTTACCTCTCACCAGTGACCTGTGGCTGCAGAAATACCTGCTGTGCTTCTAGCAAAGACAGGAACCCACCCAAACAGTTCAGGAAAACCAAAACAGAGTCCCATGCAACTACCACAAGATCAACACTGGAAGTACTTCAAACCAAGATCCCAGAGCCCTTGTGTCTAGGAAAACTGGGCAATTGCACCCTGACATTCCTACTGCCATGGAACAAACTGGAGGGGGTAAGTACAACTGGTAATAATTTTCTAAAATTGCAGAAATTTCTTGTTCTTTTCTTTTTTTTTTTTTTTCTTAGTTAATCGTTCTTTTGTCCTGAGTCTAGACATTTTGCTAATCAGTTTATATCATATGGGAGCTATCAGCAGAGACAGTCAAGCCTGGGGATATGTAAAACCTATCCCTTGCCTGAAGAATCCAAGGAGACCTTTGACACTTGCCAAATTCCCTTGCAAGGGAAGGGTAAGAGAATAAAGTCAGAGCCAAAATCTGCAAAGTCGTTTCTTCATTAGCCTTCAAATAGAATCTCAGAACTTTCCTCTGCTGATACCATGTTTTTATGGGGCAACACCAAGCAAGGAACTGTTTTGCCAAGACTCTTTTTCATCCATTGGCTCTGCTCCTTGCCCGCAGGCAGGGCCTGGCCATCTGTCCCCTCAGCTTGTCCCCGGATGGCTGTGAAGAGCCAATCGAGGGGAAGTTTGGGATCTGCTGCACCCCCTGGGGTCGGTGTGAGCTGGGTGTGAGCAGGCAGCACGGTGTGGGAACAGCAGCAAGGACAGAGCCACCTCTGCTTCAGCACTACCCATCTTCTGGAGCAGTGTGCCCTGAGACAACGCTATCTCAGCACATATCTTCTAGTTGCACTTGTAGAATACTTTTTGAGCCTGGCTGATCTTTGACAGGATCATCACAGTAACAACCTTGCAAAGAATCAGAAAATACCCTCACGTTTCCCTCAGTGCAACACGGTAGGAAATGGTCCCAACAAGGTCTGCAGAGGTGTAGATGTCTGCATGAGGCACTGGGGAATCAGGTCTCAATTCTTTCTTGATACATCCCATGGAGGATCAGAAATTTCAGTCTAATGTTATCCTTGCTACCAAAGCAAACCTAACCTTCTGGTTTAAGCAGAACCTGAAAACACACATTCCTCCACCCTCCACAAACCACTCCCCACGCCTAAACAAAAAACAACAAAGCCCATCCCACCACACATGAAACTGCACTTGGGGCTGACAGGAGGTCCCACAGAAACCTCTGCTCCACAGTCCAACCTGTCGCCTTCCTTTACTATTGAAATAAAAGGAACCTGGAAACTGAGGAAACCAAACAATGCCAATTGATGGCAACAGAGCAGAACCCCACCAGCCTCCATTGGCAGAGCTGAACCACGGTTGATGGAGTGGCACCACCCCGTGGCATCAGAGCCCCCGGTGCTCACTGATCACCAGGCAGATTGAGCCTCAGGGAGCCCGTAACTGAGCCCAGGGTTCGGTCCCCACAGCTGGAACACAGCGGCTGCACCAGCAGAGGCCCCGCAGCCAGAGGTACCAGCGCCAGGACACGGGCCAGCACCGAGAGCAGCCAGTAAATCAAGGTGTGCAAAGGAACTAGTATCATTAACTCCCACGTGTGCATCCGAGCAAGAAGTGCCTGATAAAAAAAAAAAAAAAGACCCATTTGCCATTGCAACTATATCAAACCTTCTACAAAAAGTCACTTTGAGGTCACTGTTTTTGTCCAGCATTTCAATACATTAAATGCAATTACTTCATTGTTGATTTACCTGTCATTAGAGGCATGTGTTTGAACATGATTTATTGAGTGAGTTTTGTGCCAGTTGACTTGCAATAGATTGCACAATATTCAAAAAGGCTCATTTGCTTGGCATTACATTAGAAGCAGGGTGATTGCAACACAAAGCAATGTAAATGAGTTCTGAGAGGCTCCATCATTCATGTTGTCATGTACTGAATCCTATTATTATTTATTACCATAATTGTACTGTGTTTCCTGGGGCGATAAATTAGGACTGATGGGTCCCGCTGACAGCCAAGGACTGGACTCGCTCTATATAATTTAATAGGGATACTGTTGGATCTTTGCTTGGAGGAGACTTAGGGAGGAATTTAGTAACTAAGCAAAATCTTTTCTTAAAAAAAATTAAAAATAAAATAAAAGCAGTGAGGGGTTTTTCCCCCCCCCCCTTCTCCCTTGGCAGCAATTTAAGTCTTGATAAAAGCTGCAAAGGAAATGGGAGCACTCTGTCTTTCATAATAGGATTGTTAAAAAAAATCACTGCCCTGTGTCACAATCTGTTTTATGCTCCCTGCTGACAGGCAGCCTCACGGCTGGGAACAGAGGGACAGAGGATGACTTAAAGGGATAGCAGTGACAGCTTCTGACCTGTGGCACAGCAGCTCCAACCCTGCAAGTAAAAGTTGTTCCCAGCTGATGGCAGTGGGGAACGAGTGAGGTTATTCCTATAGCTCACACGTGAGCACTCACATGTCATCAAACCAGCTTTTGCTCCAGTCCCACAACAGAGGCTGTGACCAGCCTGGAGATGTCGCTTTTCACTGAAGCCTCTTCCACAGCCCAGCACAGTCTGAGACACCAGCACCTCTGCTTCACACAGACCCTGTCTCCCAGTAGCACCCAGGCAGTCCTAGGTACCCATTTGATCAGGGCCTTTCTGTCTTTGAGATCCTGGGGGTGTTTTAGGTGTAAGTTTGATAACTACCTCCTGGCAGAACACTCTTCCCATGTGACTGAGTTTTTCCCACACAGGACTCAGCCCCAATAACCCTTCCAGGGAGCAAACACACCACAAAAGTGGGACCACAACCCCAAGCAGATTCTGCAGCCACCACCTGTTGAAACCCAGCAGTTTGCTCCTCCCAACTTCAGGAGCTTCAGGGTTCAAAGCACAAGGAGGAGTCACAAAACTTAGCTCTTAATTATCATTCAACCAGCAAAAGCTTCCCAAGTGGGACAACTGCAGTGACAATGCCATCACCTGGACAGGGTCAGTCTGGGTTCACTGTAAGACAGTTGTATTCTCAGCCCAGCTGCAACACACCTTCCACTGTTGTTTAAATGAAACTAGAGCTGTTGATGAAGGAAAACTGTGACCTCTCCACCTTCTATTTGAGTTTGGAATCAGAAAATAACATTAAAACCAAGAAAAGGGATTCTTCCCCATCTCACCAGCCTGGATTTCAAAGCAGATAGGACACAGTCACAGCAAGATTTTCACCTGGTAGATCAGTGCCAAGGCCCTTTTAGTCGGCTTGTGTTTCAGAGCAATCCCACACCACTGTGCAACTCCAGCCTCTGGGGTCATTTCTTCAGTGTGTAACGAGCAAGAACTTTGGCAACTCACTGGTTGTGCAGCAGGTTCCCCATTTTTCTCTCTCACACCTGATGTGAAAGAGAGAGTCCTCAGTTCTCTGGGAACTTTTCTTACAGCATGGGACTAACAGGTTCTTTGGACTTTTGAAGCCATCTCGTTTGTGACTGCACTGATGTGAAGAGTTAACCCACAAAGTGGCTTTTACCACAGTAAGAACAAAGAACAACTCAGGGCTTTGAAGTTGAGAAGTATTAAAGTTTGGAGCAAAGGATTTTTGGCCTTGAGCTGCAGCTTCAGGTGTTGCTTCCAGGAACGGATCAAACCCCTCTGTGCTACCGTCATTCCCTAGCTCTAGCAATGCTTACCTGCCTTCTAGGATTAGGATTGATACTCATTAGCCAAATTAGGAAGTTATTGAGGCCAAGAATATCAAAGTGCTGTATTAGCATTGCTATTGTTTTTAATGAATGCATCCTTGCTTTAAGCAAAGGGAATTTAGTCCATAAACCACTGCAGTGATGTTCTACCCTCAGAGCTGAAGATGCAGTGACAGTACAAGCAGATGAGTCATAAGAAGCAAGAGCTGGCACCTCCTGAACAACCACCATGAGAAGAGTGGTAAAAGTGATGTCTGCAAGACAAGATAAAGGATCCTACAGAGAGGAGAGGGGAAATGGGGAAAGCACATCTCAGGTTCCAGTATCCAGATTAAGATTCAGCAACAAAAATCTTCTTTCCAAGCTTTTAACCACCACCAATACTCAATCTTTCTACAAGACTTCTTCTAAAGACACTCAGAGCTGCACAACCTCAGAACTCTTGGACTAGAACAGGTTAATGGTTCTTACTGTCCTGTATGTTGTATTTGTGAGCAAGCATAAATCCATAAATCCTCCTAGTGGACAATTTTATGGAATAATCAACACAACAGACATATTTCCTTCTAACCCTCTAAGTTAGTGACCGGCTTATGCCCTGAGGCATGAGAGCTCATTGACTGGATCCATCTTTTGTTCAAGTCAATAGATATCTGTCAATTCAGGTCAATTCAAATGAGATTTTATTGACAGAAAAAAGCTACATAAAATGTTGCCAAAGTGTGAGAAAATGACAGCACACCCCTACCTTCCTTGAGCCATCTGTCAGACAGACACAACCCACACTGCTTTTACAGAGAGACTTACTCCCAGCTTCATCGGATAGAAATTGTCCTTGATTTAGCTTCATTGACTTAATCGAGCCGAGCTATGCTCAGCATAAACAATATCCATCCTCTTTCTCTATGGACACCAGCAGAAGTAGCACGAGTGCATTAAAAGGCCGAGGTTGCAAACCCATAATTACATTAGAAATAGGGCAATACAGATGTCCTTCTGCCAAGGAGCACTCGCAGTGCCCACCACACGGGACACCGCAGCCGAGCCCACACCTACAGCGCTGGACTATCAATGTCCCTGTTTCCCCCCCTGCTGACGGCTGCTCCAGCTCATATTCTCCCTACCCCACACAGACATATGAAACTTGTCACTCAGACATCAAAGGCACTTTTTGCTCACCCTTTCTCAGCAGTGACACATTTTTGGCCAAGCACATCACATTAATAGAACTTGCTGTCAAACAAGAAGGCTTTCAAACAATGGAAGGATTGTAGGCTCTACAGCACGGCTGATGGGCAGATCACCAGGTAATGTGATGCAAGAGCTATAAAATATCTCAAAGACACAAGTGAAAAACACAGAACCTAGTTTTGAAGAGAGACTTGTGGTTTGTTGAGATTTTTTTTTTTTGGTGTAAGTGTTGGAACAGACCCTGGCATCGGACTTGGTTGGGTTTCCAAACCCAGCTTTAGCTCAACAGGCACATTTCCTTAAGTACTGCAGCTTTTCCTTGTCTCCTCCAGCGCCTCCCTCCCTTGCACACACTCCCCATCCTTCATTTCATTACTTGAGACAAATTATGGGCCAAGATCAGCTGGTCTTGTAGACTCAGGAAAAGTATTTAAAACCCATTGCACAGAAACAGCCTGCTGCTCACCAGCACTTTTCACCATAAACCCAAAAAACAAAAGAGGCTCTGCTTTGCCTGACGCTGGTCACACTGTGGCTGAGCCCCAGGAGGGGCAAGAGGGACAGCTTCCCTGGGAATGACTACTGTGCACCTGAGACAGGGCAAGCACAAGGCACACACCTGAACCAGCCGCCTGTGGGGACATGCCCCCAAGACCTTTCCCAACAGAGGCCTCTTGGTGATGATTGATGAGCACTTGGGGCTGGAGCTTAGCAATTGTGACAATTCTTTCATACAGATCACTAGGCAGCTAACAAATATGATGAAATAGTATATGGAAAGGAGAGGAGAGGAGGGGAGGAAAACCATGCACAAGACTGTAATCTCAACTCAGTCTACCACCTAGCTGGGAAGTGACCCCAAAGTCACCTGGGGAGCACAGGAGAGCTCTGCACCACTCGGTTCATGTTCCAGTAAAGACGACAGGGACAGGTCAGAGCACTTGAAACCAGCTCTGGATTCAGCCATGCAGGCCACTGATCATCCATTAGCAAGTAAGGATTTCTGGCCCCTAGTGACTTGGCCTGGATTTAAATGGGTGACCCAGCCATCAGCGGCTGCACACCCCATTAGCCACCCAGGCTGTCTCCTGGAGGGGTGTTTTGTGCAGCTTTGGAGGGCTCTCATCACCCCCTCACCCTTCCACACACCTCCAGGAATATTACTGTGATACAAAGTATGAGTGACTGGAGAGATGAAGATATTAAGCATGTGTCTCTGTCAGTTATGGCCATTATCATTAGCAGACTAGCTCCTGCTCCCTATATATTCCTTTTAGAACCGTTTACAGCTGAAACATTTTTAATGGCTCGATGAATATGAATGCAACATTTATAACCATTTACACATATGAGACTTTGGGGCACATCCATCTTTCATTGCAGGCACGTAACCTCCCATTACCGCCCCGTCACACTGCGCAGCAAGTGGGGAGAAGAGGACCCCACTTCGCAGTGAAAGATGAGGACGTTATTTCTGCCCGTTTTGTACAACACGTGTTCAGAACACTCCCTTATTGTCATCATAGACTTCCCTCCTCAGTCACACACTTATTTAGACTCTTCAGCCTTTCATTAACAACGGAAAAATGCAGGCCGTTACATCTGTTAGCAGACATAATTTTAGACAAATACAACTTCTTATCAAATAAGCCTGCAATAAATGTTTCATGAACAGAACCCTTCAATAGAACTCCCAACACTAATTTAATGAGAAGTATCAAATGAATTTTTTTTTTATTCTGATATCTCCCCTGAGACAAATGATACTTTGCAGGCCTATTTTTAACAAATGAATTATTGACTTAAACTGGCACAATTAATCACAATATAATGGGATCAGGGGATGTTAGAGGCTCATTCAGCACGGCAGATGATGAGTACTGACTCTTCCAAGAAATGAGGCTCTTTAATCACTCCCAGATTAACAGCTACATGCTTTCAAATTTCAATCACAGGGAACTGGCAGTGTGGAATGAAAAGGGCCCAACTCCAGCAGGAAGGAAGAAAGCAGGAGGATTTCTTACTCCATGAGAGCCCGAGAGCTTGTTGTCTCAGAAACAGGCCCCCAACTTCCCTTGAGAAACAACAGGCTCTAAAATCACACTGCTTATCCAGGGATGCTTCCCTCCAGTCTTGATCAGGTGAGAATTCTGTTCCAAACGGTGCTCACAAGGCATCAACACCTGCCTTTAGGGGAAAATCTTCACAACTTAGTAGAAAAAGGCTCTTAAGGAATCCTCTCTTGATTAGGATAACTGTTCTCTAGAGTTTTTGTGCCTTCCTGCACGAGGTGCCACTACACTGCATGCTCTGTAGACTACCCGAGTTGCTTTGGTGTTTGGGTTTTTCCTTGTTCTTTTTGATCAGCTTCATAGGCTTTAGAAAGACATTGCTATGAAATTTCTAGAAATTTCCTTGAGCAGGGACTTGATGCAATTGTCTTGCTGTGATTGGGACTAGAGACTCTCTCAGCTCCCCAGACAATATTTGACCCAAAGAAAGAGTAATACAGAAGCTTTTGTGACCAACAATAACAAAAGAGTAAGTACACTGATTAACTTTTAAAACCAGAAATGGCAAAGGAAACAAAACAAAATTAACATCAAGGCAAACGGAACACACACTGAAACTACAGGGAAAGTCAAATGCTGTGTCTGCTTTGCTGGTCTCTAGTTTAGAGTTCTGGCTTTTCTCAGCAGCAGTCAGTGACACCTCAGACACCTCTAGCAGAGCTTTTTCCTTCAGCCTGCGCTGCTCAAGGTGCCTGCCATACCCTGGAACCTCGCAGGGAAAAATTCTCCATCTGACAGGAGACTCAACAAATAAATGACAGGTGAATAGATTCCCAGCAGCTGAGTTTCAAAACAAAAGTGCACTTTTGTAATTTGCACTTATAAACAATCTTAAAAGTTAGCTCTTTTCTAACTTGAGAAAAGGAAGCAATTTCCAAGGTGGATCACATGGATCATCTTGGCCTCACATCCTGCCTTTGACAGTGACCTGCATCAAGTGTCTCAGCAAGAAGCTCCACAGTGGGACGTTGAGGAAACAAAAGGATCTCCACAAACACCACCACACAACCCACATGGCCGCCTCCTCCTGACCACTGCAGTCATGAACACAAACCCTCAAACTTACCTTCTACCATTCTTCCAATATGTGTTGGGTTACTGTTTGCTATTACACCTCTATGTATAAACGCTATTTAGATAAAGGTACAGTCTCCCTTTGATGCCTGTGCAGAAAAATAAACAGACAAACTTCCTGGCTAAGGGTTGAGAAAGGAAATAATTGGTCTCCTCCAAAATCCTTCTCCAGGAGGCAAATTTCATTGACACGTTAATATTTGTGCTGAGGGCTATCAGAAAGACAGCTGATATTTTCCAGGCTGGGGTTCTGTGTTGGAGCTGATCCCAGGAAGAACCGATGGTTTCCCCCTGTGCAGGAGCCTTCTGCTCCCTCTGAACCAAAAGGTATTTCCCAAGGGCGTTACGATACAGCACAGCTGCTTCCCAAGAAAGTCTCCTAGTAATCTTTGCCTACTGGATGTACAATATTAGACTTTCAGGCAAACCAAAACAGGACCTGGTGATACTCACAGCACAATACATTTAAAATTGCCAATATGATAAAAATTAACCCTTTTCTCTTCCCTCAACTTTGGGTTCTACCTGAGAGCGTGCTACAGCTTCCAGCAGGATTTCACTGCAGAAGCATCCAGATTATTTTCCTGACATATAACCACCTCCAAATATTTTGACAGGGAGAGGTGACAGTTTTCAGCCAGAATCAGGGCTGAAGGGGACATAAGCTGACAGAGCTCCTCAGAGCGGGTTTGCTGTATTCACCACGTGGCTTTCCCAGCTGCACGTCCTCACAGGGAGGAAACACCACAGCTCCTGCTAGCCCTGGATTCAGCCAGAAAGGGGGAAACACCTATTTGCAGTGGAAAAGCAGTGGGAAGGAGGCTGGGAAGGCTGGCAGATGTACCAGGCTGTGCCAGACTTTTTCAACACATCTCATTGTCTGCAAGGCAGAGCACAGGAAGGGGAAACAGCAAGTGAAACCCGTTTGTGCTTAAACACATCGAAGCCTCCTCAGAAACAGGGACACCCTCAGAAATGGGGGCCAGCTCCTGGGTCTCTAGTGGAGGTCTGGTAGCCAAAAGCCATTCCCTTCATTCTTTTAATTTATAGGCCTGTCAGAGTTAGAATTGATTGGGAAGAGGTCTTGTTTTACCTATGGTGGGAGGAAATCAAGTGATGTTAGCAGCAACACCGGGCACATTATCATCTGCTGGTTCCATTTAACAACTTCTCACAACATATGCAGTTTACATTACGGTATCCTGCACATGTAGTCTTTGGCTGAAAATATCCTCCAGAGCTCTGAATTTATGGTCATGCAAATACTCAGAGAGGCAAGAAACAGGCATGCCAAGGAATGAAAGAGGAAAGCCTTCTTTGTTTCAGCTTCTAGGTCGTGTTAACTCCAACCCTGCCATGCTGCAATCCCACAAGGGATGCTGCTGTTTCAGCCGCATCTTTTCTCCAGCAGTTCCTCAAATACCATCATCTTGCACAGACACACTTGGCTTCCACAGGCAGCTGGAGCTGGGGCTCTGAGAAGAGCTCTGTTCTCAGCTAAGCTGCCTTTCCTTCTCCCCACAGGCTTGGCTCTGCCATTGTTCCCACTGGTTCCGCATCCTTGGGGAGCCTTCCAATCCCAGCACAGACCCTCAGGCCAGCAACTTAACCACCGGGGTCAGAACTCCACAAGCACAAAATTAGGAGTTTATTCCTCATTGTTGCTTTCCTTTCTGCTATTTTTCTTTTCCTCACATAGAAGTTCAGTGTGACATAAGAGGAGGATTGAACAGATCATCCTTTGTCCATCCTTCCAGCATCCCAGTCTCCACGCTCTAGCACAGAGTAACCTGTTCTGGTGCTGTGCAGTGCCCATCAGAGACACCAGGCTCCATCCCAAGGTCACTGCATACATGGTGAGCATCCTGAGCTTATTAGTCCTTCTTGCCCAGTTAATTAGCTTAGGCACAGCTACACACTGATTCTGGAGCTGTGGCCTCAACAAGACATCAGTGTCTTTGAATGGCGCTGGCCAGTGGCTGTAATTTTTGTCATAGTGGATTTGCAGGTTTAATGAAAGAAAAGAAAAACAAAAAGCCGTTGTTCAAAGACCTCCATTTCACTTTAGGGCACAAACAATATATACACAACCAATGCAGCAATCTGTCACCTGTCAGCTGTCGGCACAGGCTTTGTGGGAAATTAATTTTCAAGTGCAATTTCAGTAGCCCGTTGATCTAACACCGTGGAACAGCAGGAATGGATCAAACGGGAAGGGGACCCATAAGTTTCCTTACTGTGTGCTTTTCATAGCAAGGATGAGCCCACTGCGAGACAAAAACACATCTAAGGAATTTTACCTTCTTCAGACCTTTCTCCTGTGCCAGGCTGGACTCTCAGTTCTTGTAAATGAATGCAGTGCCACGGACACAGGAGGAACAACCTCACTTTATACCCAAAGGTAGCGTGACCCTCTGTTCCGAGGAGCGGACACTTGGACCAGGAGGGTTATGGCAGCAAGAAGCCACCAGGATTAAGTTACTGAGATTATCACAACAATGACAGCACGTGGCACCCGCAGCCAGAGAGCGTTTTTCTCTGCAAGTCCAGTGAACCATCCACCACAGACGGTGGCAGCGAAGCCCTGAGCTCGGCCGTGCTCCTTGTGGTACTACAGAATACAGTAAATACAGCCATTTCCAGCCCTGACCTCTGCCTAACCCACACCATAAATTAGACCCTCCCTTTTGGCCACACGTACGTTAACTCCAGCGCAGTCTGGTCACAACCACCGTACAGTTCTATTTTTTGATAGATTTAATTACTCCTAATTTATATCAAGCAGAGCTGCACTTCCTATGTGCGGTACTTAGCACTGGCACTTTAATGTCATGTTTAATACGCATTTTTAGAGCTCCAGTCATTAACTACACAATAGATTTGAGCCTGGGATTTACAGTACGGGGCTGTGGAAAGATGCTGCAGCCACTGAATCAGTGTGGCCTCACACCCAACGTCAGCTCCGCCTGCAGGACAAACAGCCCATCACTCAGCTCCGGCCTCACAGCGCACCTCCAGGTGTGACATGCGGTTTATTTTCAAAGAGAGATGCTCAGCCTCAGAGGCCTGCAAGCTTTCAGCCAGTATAAATCACCGTGCTAAGAAATGAAAGTAAGTTTATGCTTCTTGAGAGTGTTTATTATTGCAACAGTTCAGAAATGAAATCTTGTATTTGTGAGAAAAATATGGTGGAAGTTGCTCCTGCATGAATAGAAGTGACCCACATTCCTACTTTCCTCTTAATTTTTTAATAAGCTGATTCATTCACTGCATTATATCACTACATGAACATATCTTTATCAGAAGCATTAATAAAATATTCACTTGTATTTGTTTACCAAAAATGCCTTTTATGAAGATGAAGCATTTCAAGAATCTGCTCATTTATGTTTTTTACTGAGCAATATATTAAAAAAAACCCAAAACATAATTTGTGTTGGTGAAACCTCAGGAATTTTGACAGCAGCAATAATTTGTTTTGCAGAAACTGTTTCTGAGTGGAGAAAAGCAACTCCTTAAAATTCCCCAGTAATTTTTTTTTAAAAAACCAACCACTCCAACCGGCTTGTGTTTACTCATTGCTGAACACTGTGTCCTTGATGCCACCCGAGGCACCTGACCACCACAGAAGCCTAAATCCAAATGAACACACTAACTGGTGATCGCCAGGTTTCCAGCCCATCATCCTAAAACAGCCATTTAGCACAAATTCCTTGAAACTCTTTTCTTTTCAAAGGTCTTGTCCACTGGGTACACTGAGGAAAGTGGAGACAAATGAAGCCAAAGTCTGGCATAATGTTCACAGTAACATTCCCACATCAAAGCTCTGGGCTTAGATGAAGCTGCAGCAAAGGACAGAGGCGTTATCCTGAAACGGAGCAAACCCCCGGGGGTTCAATAGCTCTGAACCTCTGTTTGCATCTCCTACAATGAGTTACTCCTTGTGCTGCCCATAGACAGGCCCCAAGTGGGTTGTGTGGGTTCTTTACGTCCCACTTCAGTTCACCAGGAGCTGCTCTGGACACTCAGGATACCCCTGATGGTGCCTGTGGAACCCCCCCCACCCCGTGCCCTGATCCTGCTGCTGCAGCAGGGTCTGGGTGGGTTCCTCTGTTCCAGTGACACAGGGACCACGAGGGATGGTGGTACAGGTGGATACCGCTCATTTCCTGGGCTTTCTACAAAGCACAGCTGTTCCATCAAGCTCTTCCCTGAGAGTAGTAAGTAGGACAGGGAAAGTTCTGCTACAGAAACTGCAATTACTCATGGTGTGTGTTATTCATCTTTTGATTATTTATGAGAACATAATAACAGAACAACTGAGCAAATAAAGCCCCCCTTCCCCTACTCCTTCTCCTCCAAACAAACTGATACAAGCATTTGACTGTGTTTATGAGCTGGCTTTTACAAACACACAACCACTACCTAAAAACCCAGGAAAAAAAAAAAAGAAAAAAAGAAAAAACCACACCTTTTCTGATTGACAGGTGCCACAGAGATCAATAAGGGCAAAGAAAACAATCCGAAATCACTGTTCAAGTTGCTGTTACACCATTTTGGCAAACAAAGGGAAGTCTCCACTGTCAGTGATGAGTGACAGAGCATTGTCCCCTGTTAATCAATACCAGCCACACATGCCCTGTCCCTCCAGGGAACCTGCCTACGACTGGAGGGGGCCGCAGCTGGGAAGAGACCAGCGAGGAATCAGGCACAGGGGACTCAAGTTCATCTGCAGGCAGGTGTTAAGTGAATTCCTCTGAAAGGACAAGATTCATTCTTTTGCCGGCCTTGGGATGAATTAGCATGAATTCATAATCCATAAATCCTGGTGGCAGCAGAACAGCATCCCTCCTGTTGTTATTTATTTTGAGATTTTCACTGGGGCAATAGCTTTACGTTTGACATTTATATAGGTCACAGTGAGCTAATAGCCATCTGCCATCTGGGGACTTTTATAATGAACATTGCAGAAGACTATGAAACAATCTCTGGCATTTCCGATTTGAACATAAGTTGAAATAGGGTTGATCTTTACAATATGCTCTGCTGTCTCTCTTCAGGTTTGCATTAGTCATTTGCCTGGCCTTGCTACACACACACACACGCTTGCACATATGGGAAGTGGTGGGCTTCAGCATTTAATACTAGCAGTTAATCACCACACGCATGGAAAAAACCCAATACCTTACACAGCTATGAAAGGACACCCCTCACCTCAAAATTCTTAACACATTTCAGAAATATTAATGATTCCCCAGCTCTCCTTCCCCACAGCACAGGCACCCAAGACTCAGCTACAGCACTAGCTTCACTAGAGAGGAGTGAAACCACTCCTGCAAGGTCACATAGATCCTTCCCACATCCCCATCACCCTGCTCATCCAAAATACATACCTGGCTGAACAGTCCAACACAGGAACATGCAGAGTCCCCAGGAAACCCACCACAGAAGCAGAGGTACAGCAGAGGACACCACACCATCTCACCCTTGGGTCAGAGGGACAGCCCCTCCCAACCCCAACTATTTCTCATGTACCCGAGGCAATCAGCCAAGGGCACTCATGATTGAAATCAGCTGAGCCCCCTCTGCAGGGAAGGCTGGGGCAGGTGGGTCACGTCCTCCCCTCAACAAGCAGCAGAGACCTGCAGTGAAAAACCCCCGTGAGGGATTTTTAATGCCATGAAATATCCCTAGTGTCACCTCTTGACCATCCCTGTCTCCAGGATGGCCCACTACTGACAGCAGGGAGCTGGTCCTACCCCACTCTCATCCCCGGCTGACCAGAGAGTGTCTGTGACATGACCTGAACTCCCTGAAGGACAGGAGTCACTGCCACTTCCCTCCCACTCACTGGGACCATGCACACGAGATCACATCTGTTTCCTGGGACCTGGGTGCACTGTGCTACTATCATCAGCTCTTGCAGAGGGGGAATTGGTAGAGGAAAAGATTAAATGACTTGTGGAATTGTAGAAGTCACCTACAAGAGCCATGAGAGAACCCAGGTGTCCTGAATTTCAGGTCAGCACTTGAAGGGCATGGCCCCTTCTCCCAGTACCTACATGCTGTTTATTTTACAACACAAATGTGTGAAAGGACTGAATGTGCTCAGACAGATGAGAATGTCCCATCTCAATTAGTCACTCTCCAAAAAGCCTCTTAGGGGGGCAGGCCTCCTTAATGCTGCATGTTCCTCCTGAGTTCCCCAAGCCTCAGCAGGCCTTGGGGAAATAAATTACATTTGTCTCTGCCTTAGCAGCAGCAGCAGCCTGGCCGAATCCTCCTTTCCATGACTCAACTCATGATGAAATGCCTATTTCCTGGTGCTGAGATCTGTGAAAATTGGTCTTTTCAGCCTCCCTCCTGAGGGACGTGCCTCAGCGAAGCAGCCGGGGGCATCCTTGATCAAATGTGCTTTTCCCCCTTCCCTTTGCCCCCCGATACAGACGCCTGGTCCTGGGGTGTCACTTATTTGTATTATGTCTTTCAAGGACGACACACAGAGCACGTTTGAAATCCAATCCCCTCTCGCAGGGCCGTGGGGACAAGAAGCTGGGGAGATGTCTGAACACTGGCCAGGTTCTGACCTGGTCCTACATGGACTCAGGTTACACAAAATGCTGGGCTGGCTCTGATAAACATAAATCTTTTCGGCTGCAGCTTTTGCAAAGTTCAGCAGGTGACAGTTTAAATAACTCAATGCTCAGCTGCTGCCTACTAATGCTGACATCCAGGAGGGCATGACAGGCTGGAGGGTGGCCTGGGAAATCCACCTTCCCCACTCCCACTGCTGCCCATTCCCAGTTGTCCATTCCCAACAGCAAGTTCTGGCTCTCTGTCCGGGTGCCATGGGCAGCCTTGGTGTGGCACAACAGCCTGTTGTGAGCCGTGAGACCACCGTGACTGCCCAAAGCCCTGCAGCCCCTCTTCACCAGCTTCAGCATCAGCTGAGCCACCATTTACCTCTCACTGCCCTCAGGCTGATGGGGTTCCTCGCACTGCTGCTGCTGCAAACAGGCATAGCTTTGCCTGTGCCACCAGCTCCCCTGCACAGACACCCCTGCACAGACACCCCTGCAGGCTCTGGTCCACGAGAGGAGTTTCATTACAATGTGAGGCATAAAAAGATAAATTCTAACAGCCTTATCTCTGCCTCTGCCACCACACACACGCTCCCCTCCTCACAACAGGGGCCGGGCTGTTAAACAGCGCTCATTCTCCTCAGCACCACTGACACTGCACAGCCCAGCTCAGCCCCGAGACTGCTCCTGGTTTTGTTATTAATGTCCGTGTCATAACCGCTTCCACAGGACTTCCATTACAGCCAGGGATCACGGTGCAGAAGGTGCCAGGAGCTCGGCCCAGACTAGTTGTTCCCCAGCAGGATGTAAGTTCCATCCCTTTCTTTGAAGAGTTACAAAGAGCAGGAGAGATAGAGAGAGAAGTTCCACATTACCTCAGTTAAGGAGGGGATCCCCAAAGGGTACAGAAGAGAAATGAAAGCAAAGGGTCATTCCTATTGCTGGGAATACACCTTTGTACCAGCTACATTAGCTAAATTCACTTTTGCTTTGCTGCTCAGCGTTTTCCCACATTCCTGCCCTGCTCCCTGCCCAACCTTTCCGCGCCTGTGCCCTGTCCCACGGGCTCTGAGGACCTGCCCTGTCCCATCCCCGTGCTCTGCTCCAGCACCGGCTCCTGCCACCTGATGTCAATCAGGGCCAGTTTAATGTGCTAACTTTCCAAATCCACACTGGTGCTTACTTAACAATGCGCTGCTTTGATCAGTGTAATACAAGCAAAACTAACAAAACCGAGCCCCTTCCCTCCCCTCCCCTCTCCCGCAAACCTCTCCAGGCCTCGGGCTTGTAAAACCAAAGCAATTGCAAACTTTAATTTTATTTCCTTTATTTTCAGGCCGTTAGCTGCTGGTTCTGATTAGGGACATTCTGAGCAGGAATAAAGCTATTTTAAATAAAAAACATCTTGAGCTTTAGAGGGAAAAAAGCAGAACCTCATCAATAGAGAAAAAATGTCTTTTCAGCCATCATCATGGACAAGGCTGCATTAAACCAGGCACCTTGGGAAGCAACCTTTCTTGTTAGTCACTTTGCTTTTCTGATTTAGAGATCAGAGGACACCATTTGTGGTAGAGAAATGGATTCCAGAGGACAAGGGCTCTCAGCATTTTCAGGAAATGTAGTTTCAGGAGCACATTTGGAGATAACGTTTTTACCTACCCCTGAACCCCAGACACCAAAAAGAGATTTCTCATAGACTTCACTTGGGTAAATATGAAGTCTCCCGCTTCATTTCAACAGAGTGCAACTGAGTATGTACTTCACACCCTGGCAGAGCTGAAGCTGCTGCACTGGGACAGCTCTAAGCCGCCGAGTTCACGGGGGCTGATACAGGTACGTTCCTCTGTGCTGCAGAACAAACAGCCTGGTGTTTGCCACAGAGCTGCTCTGAGCTGCCGCTGCCAGAAGGGACATCAAAGATGGCCCAAGGCTGGATTTACACTGATGTTACTAAAAACATCATCACGCCTTCAGAGCATGGGTCTGGCAAACCTGATCCCACCAGCACAGCTCCCTGACCAGTGTAAACAGACCTCACCAGAACCCTGTCACTTTTAAACAGGCTGCCCAGCTGCAAATCCCTGCGGCAAACACATGGCTTTGTGATACTGCACAGGATTTTATGTAGGGTCAGGAGAAAACTCAGGACCAACCATTTAATCCTATTCTATTTGGGCATGAAAACTGCCAACCCCAGCATCCTGACTGCACTTTCCCCTTCAAAGCAGGTCCCGCCTACTCTGGTGACTCTGGGTAGCACAACCTTATCTTTATTTTCATCTGCCTGTCATTCTCGATTTTTACCTCTTTGGATACGTGCGTTCCCCTCCTACCCCCACAGATCCTGTGACCTCAAGGTCCTTCACCATTCAGTGCCAAAATCACGTCAGAGCTGAGCTGCTGCTCCTCAGGAAGGAGTTACGGGGACCTTTCATGGGTCAGGGTTCAGATTAAGTTAGAGACCGGGAGATAAAAGTGGGAGCAGGCTCTTGCAGAAGGGGTCACGGCCGGCTGCCGTAACCGCAGTACAAGTGGCTTGACTTAAAGTGTGCTGAAGCCAGCAGAAAGTGGTTTGAATGCACCAAAATGCCTTACGTGGCTTTATTTTTATTCACTATTTTTACCCTGGTTGAAGACAGAGAATAAAATGGCTGTATTAGGGCTAAGACTAAATGCTCAATGATGAGACTTCATATATACCTCAGGCGTGGTTTTTAAGACTGAAAGGACTGATTGCAGTTAAGTTCTAGAAACAGATTTAGGGTGAAGAGTACACTTACCCCAGTCCAGGAATTGATCCCTTTTAAGTGACAAGCTCGGTTCTCATAATAGCTGTTATTATATTACTATTTGAGTGGGAAGAAGCTTTTCCCCAGACCAGGGCTCTGCTGTGCTAACAGCTCACCGTGGAAGAAGAAAAGGCTGTTTTCCCAAAGGACTGAGAATCCACACGTGGTTCTGAGACTTGCTGCTCATCATGGCCTTAAAAACTGCCTCTGGCACAACCACTGCCCAAGTCTTTTTCTCATTCGAAATTTTGCTGCGTAACATGATTTAATTCAGCAGGTGCAAGACAGATAACGTGGCGACTTCGAGGAAGGGGTGTTTCCCAAGTGCTTCGGAGTTTGCTGCACGACTCTGATGTCAATACAAGAACTTTGTCAGACATCAGAGGACTCTGAACCGAACCCCCTCCTGTCCCTACGCCGTGCTTCTGTTGTCATTAGTGTTTTTACCACACATTCTGCGGCCTGGCAACAGCTTCAGGGAAGCTTTGTGGGATGCAAATACACCACCCCAGTGAGCGTTAGTCCTCCTGGACCAGGCCCTCATTACACCAAGTGCTGAACAAGCGCTGGGAAACCAGATTGCCCCAGTGCACTGAGCAGAAAGTGCATCAGACCAGTGCACTTGCATGCACTTCAAAATGCTCATTTATTTTCCCAATACGTGAGTTACTTTTATGGTATCAGCATTTTGTAGCTGAAAAGCTCTGGGTTTCTTTGCAGTCTAGGGAAGGTCAGCGCTCTCTGAAGTGCCTGTGGGCTCCTCCTGTTGGCACGCCAAGCCAGGGCCCCAGATAGCCAAAGGCAGGTGCTTTCAGCAAAGACCTGGCCACTTTCCAGTGCTTCCAGGTGGCCAACCCCAAAAGTGACGGCATCTCGAGACAAATCACTTTGAAATTCTTTCAGTAGGACTGGCAAATCCCCTCTAAACCCGCCTTTGGGTTAGTCGTGGTGGAGACGTGAAGAGTTTGCAGAACCAGTCGACGCACTCGGCTCTGAGAGGGGCCGCGGGCCCCACGTTGCCACGAGGGCTATTGTACCTCTGCTGGCAGTTGCCGCATTACTATGACAGCTGCAGCCCCCGATGAGTGAATAACCTAATCGAGCCATTAAAAGAAACAGAAGCCCTCTGCCCTGTTTGATTTCTCTCTATAATGATGTAAAGTGCACTTTAATGGAGTCAAAGTGGTCCTGGGCCATTCTTGTTAAGGCCGTTTGATGCAGTGCTATTGAGTCCCGCTGCTGGCGTTCATTACCTCCCTTCAGCTCCCTCCCCTGCCGCATTGTAGTTCCCACTTCCCAGCACAGTTTCTCTGCTGCTACAGCCCCTTGCCTGCATTTTGTCTACATAAATTAGACCTTGTGCAGCATATTGGCCTGTCAGGGGACTAGGAAGAAACTGTATATTGTTTCTGGCATTCCCGGGCCCTTCTGCCCCTGACATCTGCTGTGTTTGTGACAGGGAATACATTCCTGACTCATTATCCGGGCAAGCGGAATCCCTCCCTGACAGCACCATTAATCAGAATCAAGCAGTCCGGCAAATAAAAAAAAAAGGGAGAGAGAAGAAGAAGAAAAAGAAAGCAAGCAAAGAAAAGAGACAGTTTCTAACTTTCACTTTTGTGTCATTCCAGTGTCTGGACAAGTAGCAATCTATCTTTCTGAGCGACAGCTCTGATGGATGGCATTATTTATGCTTTTGTGTATTAAAAGACAGTTCTGGCGCTGGCTTGTCACTCTCCCAGAGATTTGAAAAAAGTTGAAATTTAATTTGAAGGAAAAGAGGGCAAAGATCACAGGATTCTGGCTAGGAGTGTTTCCTGGGAGGGACAGAGATTGCAGTGGGAGGGAGCAACTGGGAGAGGTGTAGAAATGATGCATAAATTGCCCCTACAGGTACAGAGATTTCTATTTTTCACTGTCTATCTGTATTAGTATCTTCCTGGGCTGGAGAGGTCTGTTTGTTGACACAAATAGGTTTGATGTTCCTCGGAGGGATGCATCATTTCAGGGCGAGACAGGCATACGCTTAATTTTCTGTACATAATTTGTTTGTGTATACAAACATTATTATATATGCACATATATATGTGACTAAATGTGTGTATATAGCAGGGTGTCTTTACATGCACAGGTGTATTTACACAAATTAATTTTAAATATAGGCTTTTTGTTCTAGCATACACATCTTCAAGACACAAAACACATATCTAAATATCTACACACACATGAAGACAGTCACATGGACACATCCCAAGATGAACAATACATCCATATTTCTAACTTCTTCCTTTTAAAAAGTATTTACTTACTACACCATTTGTAAGCAAATGTAAGTACATAGGAAAATATTCTTTAAAGCATCTTAATTTGTTTCAAGTTTTGGGGGGAAAATTACATTTCACTTCATCTGGAAAGTGTGGTTTGACCGTTAGTCCAGTTTTATATCCTTTTCTTTCTATTTATCCACACAAGGGCCAGCTGAGTGTTGAATGAGAAGATTTAGATGCCCACACGTCTATTTGTACCACTCCTGCCTGTCGAGAAGGCTGGTAATTGCCTGTGAAGTGCCAGGCTGAGGAGCTGTCTCATCCTGACCCCTTTATAAAGGCAGAATTGCAAGGATTGTAAAGCCATACCTTTGCTTAACTGTCCTGATTTATGTGCTGGCAATTGAACCCATCGGTATTTACACAGCGTATACCTCACCATCTATAAATACATGAACAAAGGATGTTTGTGTGGGGTATTACACATAGTGGTACAAGAGGAAATAAGGAGCCCACGTTCACTCCAAGAGCAAACAGGTCCATCTTTCTGAAAACTGTTGATTATGTGTATTTATGGCAGCAGAGGTTTTGGCTCTCTGTGTGTTTCTGTTTCTGCAGCCCTGATGACAGGACAAACAATAAAGACTTACCTCATTTGAAGACCACAGTTAAATTATCAAAGGACATTATAAGATTAAGGCATCCCAAATTCAGATGTCAACATAAATTAAAAGCAGGAATCTTACCTGGAAAAAACCTGGATCCCAGATGGATGCACATCTCTCTCATCCCCTTCTGATGTATCCTGGGACTGAAGGGAGGGAACTGTTGTGCTGGCCCCGGTGATGGATGGAGATTCCCAGGGTTGCTTGTGCCATTCTCACATGGGCACCTGTGTGGGTAAACAACTGAAGAGTGATTTGGTCAGCAGTGGAGCAGGGCCTCCAGCCCCTGCCTGCAAAACATACCCCTGCTGTGGGGACATGGCTGCTCCTGTGGCTGTGGCTGCCCCTGTAACACCAAACACAGGTTTCTAACTGCACAGCGGGTTGGGGTGACGGGTCAGATACACAGAAGTGATGGCACATAGTTCCCTGGAGCATAACAACACAAGGTGCCTCACTCTATATTTCCAACACTGAGTAACGCATGGTTTTGACCCGAGAAAACATGAAATAACAAGAAACAGAGCTCCTATTATTTATAACTTTTGCTTTCAGATGACCCATCTCCTGGCTATTTTGACAAACATCTGCTTTGGAACCCATTAGCCAAGACACCGCATTTGTCTCTAATTAATACAAATTTGTTTCATTCCCAAGTCTCAGCAGGTTTCCCTTCCCCTCTCCTGGACTATTGGCATCAGCAGCAGTCGCCCCACCACACCCAGCAAATCCCAGCAGCAGCCGCTCCTGAGACCAGAGATCCAGGGCAGAATCCCAAGCCCCTCAAAAACCAGCGGAGCTCTTGGCTCACCCCAGGAGCGGTGCTGGCTTGCACGCCCAGCTGGACTCTTACTGTCATCCTCTTGGATTCTTTTTTTCCTTCCTGAGGATACTCTTTCTCCTCTTCCTATCCATAGGGATTCTTCAGCTCGGCCTCGTTACAACACTCAGAAGTAGCACCATATTTCCAATATATTGACTGACGGACACACGGGGAACTGCTGGGACTCGGGAGCCTTTGCAGAGCCCCCGCCCAGGATCCCACCGTGGTGCTCTGATGGAGACGGGGGGTCACAGCAAGGCCTAGGACTGTGCACTGACTAAATCTGAAGAACTTCCCAAAAGGGATGACATCACAGCAATCCCAGGCAACGAGCTGTCCCTTCAGGGTGTGAAGTTGTGGAATGAACCTATCCTTTCAAGATCCAGAGCTTAAATTTCAAAGTGAGATGTGTGCCTAATTCCCTCGGGCTCCTTTGAAACCCCCACTGGTGTTTTTAGACAGAACTGGCCATTTTTCTACTCCCGGTCTCAGTATGGCAGAGACTGTGGACTGGCTTTTTTAAAATGTTGATACCATTAAACTGAAATTGGCTGGGATGTAGGACAGGCTGCAGTTACAGGAGAAATATGTGGAGGGGTTTCTTTTTACTGGCTTTCAGAGGCGCGAGTTGGGCTGGTCAGTAACTGCTCCAGAAGGAAACACGATAATAATCACTCATAATAGCCAGGCACAGAAGAAAAGGAGAGTCTGTCTTCTTTGTCAGCCCTACTGTATCTATCTTCTTGGAATTATACCCTGAAATAAAGACATCCAAGACTGCACCTCAGCTGGGGTAAAGGGTGTAAATTTTCATAGCTCCAGCAAAGACAATTTATACCCGCTAAAGATCTGCCCCTTGATCTCCAAAGCCAAAGGAACATAAGCTCTTGCGTTTTAAGTGTGGTAGTTGGAATGCTTAATTCTATTCTGTCGTCTGTCAGAACAGCAGGCAGAGGGAAGGAATGTATTGGTGTCATATGGAAACCACGGTTTGATGACGGACAAAATTAAATCCTTGCATTTGGACATAAACCATGGTAACACAAAATATGCAGCAAGTCAGGCTTGGTTTTCAATACTGAAAACACAAGGCCCCACTTGGCAGGCCAAGAAGGGGATATTAGTCAGATTTAGACATGGTTTTCTTTGTTTTATTGAAGGATAAATAATTATGTGCTGAGATATTCCAGACTCATGTTAGCACAGTTGTGTGTGAACCACAGCAGAGGATGCTGTGAGAATAGGAAGGACTGAAGGTCATTTAACCTACAAAGTATCTGGGAATCCTAGAAAAGTTTTGGGGTTTTCTTCTGGGATACAATTCCAGTTTCCTTAAAGCATATCTGATGTACTAATTGCCATATATTAAATCTTCCAAGCTTTTGCTTTCTTGACATTCTTAGGTTAACACATTGATTTAGTACATCCCTTGTCTCCCTGTAGTGTTCCTGCTACTGCTCCAGCTGGGGATGTGCCCTGCCACGCTGGACAAGGTCTCACCCCCATGCTGCTCCCGTCCTACTCCTGTCCCACTCCCATCCTGTTTCCGTCTCATCCTGCTCCTGTCCCTGTCCTCCCTGCTCTGTGGCCAAGCACACGCTAGAACAAGGACCCTGCCACACACACAGTAGAGGATGGAAGAGACAACCCTGCCCCACTGCTATGCTCCTGTTTTCATTCACATTGTGACATCCTGAAGGCAGAGTCTCTATTTCTGTTGAGGTTCTGTATCGGGCCTCGCTGGGTGAGACCTGACCTGGCCTCACTTGTCCCCAGCGCTCCTTGAGCTAACGATGGCAATAGCCAGCAGGGTCTGTGATTACTCCCAGAGGTGCTGGGCAGCCACAGTGACTCACTGCTCCAGCAGACACGACTTGTCCAACATCCCACAGCCTGGGTACCAAAGTGGGGCAGATGGTCCTCGCGGAGACACCAGGAAATGAATCCGAAAGAAGCCATGGGGCCATCCCTGTGTGGTGGCACGGGGTTTGTGCTGGTCCTTCTAAATGGCTCTTTTCCCCAAGCCAGTTTTTAGTGTATGAACCATCCCTCTCTTCCCTTCCCAGTATCTCCACCCCACCTTCCATTTCCCAAAGAGATTTATGATCCTTTCTGCAGTGAAATCTTCATTTTTCTTGTCTGATAGCACTAATGAGGCATGCAGTGACCTGACAATATTGACTAGTTTTGGTCATTCATGTTTCTTTTTCCTGGTCAGCCTCCTCTGCTGCCAAAAACACTTCAAAAGAGAAAGGTGGGAGGTGAAAACCACAATTCACTGATGAGTTCTGGAACTGTCTTTTTCTAGGAATAAAGCTGCTCCAGCGCCTGCCCTCTAGAACTCAGCTCTGATTTGCACCACCCCCGGATTGCTGTGGCTGCTGCTTTACATCTTGCACCGTCCTGTTGCACTCAAGAGTGCAAAATGGAACTTGTAAATCACTGTTTGGAGAAGGCAAGGGCCATAAATGTCAGCACAGAGTGAGTTTACGTAGAGACGAAACCAAGCCGAGTAGCGCCGATACGGCATGGGGCTGGATTTCACATTTCACTGATGCTCTCGGTCCAGAGGTTTGCTCATTAACAAGGCTATGACTCTGTTATTGAAACTCATGGTAAGTGGTTCCTTAGGCAAAGATCCAGCAAAGCACTTAGGCAAATTCATAAATTTATGTCCCATTGACTTCTGTGCAACTATTTATATGCTCAAAGTCATGCATGTCTCAAATGCATTTCCAGATCAGGCCTTGTACTCAACAAACAGCCTTTCTGCAGCATCGTAAACCCCAGGCTTTCAAAATTCATGAGTTCAAGCTCTCTTTCCCCCCAGGCTCCCATAACTGCAATGCAGAATGCAAATACAGAAAACACCTTTTAAAAAAAAAAAGTCTTTTGAACATGTAATTCTACTACCTCTGGATAGGAGCCTACCTCTAACAAGGCAAGAGAAACGAGAAGGAATGAAAGCTGTGGCTGCCATCTCAGTTCGTGGCTTTGAGAGACGAGATTTTTTAGAAAAAACACTCAATACTGTAAAACTTGCAATAGTGTTCCTAAAGTTAGAAGATTGTTTTTCACACCTGAAAGGACTGAGATCTTTGGAGCAGTCTCAGGCTTGGTACAACCAGAGAGGTGCAACTTGGGCTGTGTTTGGGGGGAAACATCGTGACTCAGTGCTTGTGCCTCAGGGGCTGCTTTGCTCCTCGGGCACTGAGGGTCACGGGTTACTCTGCAGAGCTGTGCTGCTGCTGCTTGTTTTCTCTGCTTTATACACATTCCCTAAGTCTCTGTTTAAAGGCCATCTCTTGAATGAGTATTTAAATGTCTCCATTAATAACAAACAAGGAATGAAATTGCCTTTTAGTGAGGAAGCCCAACTTGGGTTTTGCAGCATGTACTTTTTCTTATCATGCTTTTGGCCAATAAGCCAAAACACACTCCTACATCCAATTAAAGCAGATGAACTGAGTAGTTTGGAGCATCTCTGGATTAATCAACCTTTTTTCAGAAGGGCTAATTTCATTTCCCATAGGCTCCAGGCACCCGAGGGTGTAAGAATGTCTTGCATTCACCCATGTGTGATTCATGTTTTACTCTTTTCTTTCACAAATGCAGCACAACACATTCTTTAACCCATCAAATATTTTAAATCACAAAGTGACGTTCTGCATAAAATGATTTACAGTGAGCTCAAGCTGCTCTTAATATAAGTGGTAATTTCATCAAACTAAAAGCAATGGTGATTTATTTTTAATTATAATCACTATTTCAGTGCAGGAAACTGAGCTGGAACCAGAGTTTGCATTCCCTGCTGGGTTCAGCCTGGCCCCGTGTAAGACCTGCTCACAAGGTGTCAGCTCTACATGACCATCATTTACTCTGTCTGTATTTTTGGGCAATCCTGCATTAAATACGTCCTCCACTCTATACACATCATTGTTAGAAACATGCCTTGCCTTGTTTTGGTGCTTTTGCTCTCCCCTCTTGACATCCCATCCACGTACATGCGCTCTCTGCTCTCCGTGTTGCTGTCTCTGATCCTGGCCGAGGGAGGGCCCATCGGGGGATGAGCTGGTGCTGACTGGGAGGAACCAGCAGCAGAATACTCTGAACTTTTCTCCTACTTCTTCCTATGTGACTTTTTAGAGCTTGAACTGCCAGGGGCTGCAAGAGATGAACATGCAATTAAACTCTTAAGGAAACCTGCCTTGATTAAAATCTCTGAACAGAAAAATACTAGGGCTTTTGCTATTTTCTGGGATTTGGGCTTCTTGTTACTTTTCTCCAAATAAAGACTTTGAGGAACAGATTAACTTTGTTCGCTGGAGAACTTCAGCTGCAGGAAACTCCAACCTTTTGCAACTGCTCAGCTTCTCTTTGACAAAAGCCTCTTCACCCCCCAAGGCCCACAATCCACATTTTTCTCTGCTGCTCTCAAAGGGGTGGCATTACACCACATCATCGCGGGAATGAAACCACCCCGTGTCGTGAGATGAAATATGAGCTCACCAGGCCACAGGTTCCTGATTGCATTCCTGGAGAAATGCCTCATTTTTGAATTAGGAAGAAAAGATTGCAAAGCTTAAAATCCTGTATTTGCCTTTTGCCTATGGAGTTGCAGGAGCCAGGCTGGATACGCTGGTAGGGGCTGCCAAAAGGTACCAGTCCAGACCCTGCTGTAATTTTAATGTTCTGTCTGTTCCCAGTTCACCTCTTACCATCTTCCATGCTCACATTTTTCATTTTACTGGCCTGATTGCAAACCTCAGCAAGGAAATTAGGCCCATAAGGTTGAGAGTTGAGTACTGAAATGCTGGATTTCGGAAAGCAGACAAAGAGATTAAATGTTCATTGACGTATGAAACATACCCAAAGGCCATTGAATACGTTCCCCAAATCTGACAGGATGCACAAGCAAACCTTCTATTCATCCTCCCTGTCTATTAGCACCCAGCCAATACACGCTCTGGAGTCTACAGAGACAAGGTATTACAAAGATCATGCAGCCCAGGGAAGTACAAAAGTGATTTAAAACGTTCTAATCTCATTAATCTGTTTTTTCTCCCTAAAGATGTTCAAAGCCCAGGCCAGATCCTTAGCTGGCAAGTGAAGTAGAAAAGCACTTAAATAAGACCTTAAATTTAAGACCATGCTTAAATTCTATTTACCACAAAGTTCATTTCAAGATAAATTCATGCTAAAACAATATTTCTAAGCAAAAAAACCCTCACTCGAGCCAGAGCCTTTGCAATATAAACAGAGCTAATCTGCAGTAGATGAAGCTCTTCTGCTTCAGGACTTTTTTCCCACTCTTCTGAGCCTCTTTCATCTAGGAAAGGGAACAAAAACTGTGGCTTTGCTGCCCGTCTTAGCAAACCTATTCTGCTTGGATTTTGCATATTCAACTAAACAGCTGGAAAAACCACAGTGAACCAGTTTGTCACCAAGCTGTAATGCAGTCAAAAAAGAAAATTGCTTTAATAATTAATCGAAATCTGGTATACTTGTTCACAGCCCAGAAAGTCAGACCCATTTTCCTGATCCCCCTTTTCCCCCTGCAGTTACTCAGGAATTGCAGGCACTGCCTGGGTCTAGGGGCTGTGAGGATGAACACAGTCAGCTTTGCCGACACCCCTGAAATCACGCAGTGTAAATCTGTACCATGCTATCACATACGAACATTCTAACTATATTTTTACCGTTCTCTAAGTTATTATCACAGGCTGTGGAGTCTGAGAGCCCGTATCTAAATCTCTACCACAGCGAGAAGCTGACTGCCAGCTGTCACTCTCCAATGGAGGGGGCAGGTTTCCTCATACTCTTGAGTCTTTTTCCCAGCTCCACTGCTAACGACCTAGGTCAACACTTAGCTGCTGCTTCTGTGGAAGATGGACAACATTTTGCTGTGCCCTTGGCTGCTCCCCCCTTAGTCACAGCACGATCCTCCTTGATGTCCCCAACCCTCACACACATGAAGAAACCAGTAATGGTAACACACTCAGTCACGGTTGGAACTGGAGGAACTAGGTGCGTGCTGAACATGCAGCATTATTATTATTGCTATTGACAGTGTAAATGGCAGCATCATAATGGGACAACAGCATCAGGTCTCGGGCAGGCAGAGGGTAAGGAGACATTAATATGTGCAGTCAACTTGCATCTTGCACTCGGAGAGTGTGCTGGTATGAGTGGTTCTGACACCTAGAACATAAACCAGATGGCCCCCTTCTTACACTATAGCATGCAAAGAGATTTGAATTAATTCATGTAGAAATCATGACAATTCTGTTACTGTTGGAACTCAGTATAGCGGACAGGGTGGCAGTAGATTATGCTGAATTTTTAACTTATGAAATACCAGCGACAGATGTCACTGCCTGTTCTCCTTTGTTGTTTCCCATTCTTCCTCCATCCCCTACTGGCCTTGTGTCTCTCCTCCAGAGCAATAACTCTACACTACCATGATTAAAAAAATATTTAAATAAATTTTTGTGCAGAACTTTCTTGAAGTCTATGTGTAAAGAGAAATCCATCAAACCCAAAGGTGTGTGCCTGAAACAGAAGGATGCTGGGGCAAAGGAGATTTCATTTCTTGGTGAACTCCACCTACAGCCCTTTCTGAAATTCCATCTAAAATTAAGAAGATCTCACTGGCCATGGGGATGGATGACCTATGTAGCAGCAGCGCTTTCCACAGGGAGCTTGCACCCCAAGGAGCTGAGATTGAATGGGAGACAGGAGAACCCTGGCTGAGGCAGAGCAGTGAAGGCTCTTTGCCCAGGGCTCCTCTGCCCAAGTCCCCCAAGTCCTGCTGCCCTGCCCCTGCCCAGGAGACATTCCTTGTTCCTGCTCCAGCGATGCATCCAGCAAGGTGTCAGGCTGTCCCCAAGGGCAGGAACAGCTCAGGACATTGCTGGAGCATCCCCCCAGGCTCTGGGCACACCATCCCAGGGACATCTCAGTTGTACACTGCCGAGAGGAGATGCCGTGCTGCTCCCTGCACTTCACACATGCCTCCTGACTTCCATTTTTCAGCGCCTTCTCCAGGCAGCGTGTCTCCTGCCGACACTCCCCTGTCAGCTCCTCCATTGTGTGGCCAGCAGCGTCTTTCAGCACAGGAGCCTCAGCCAATATGGCTT
>VXBJ01006946.1:0-19930 GCA_013400055.1 Nycticryphes semicollaris
GAAAAAAAAAAAGAAAATACATCTTAAAAATGTTTAATTACTCCTATGTTGCAATTTAGGCTCACCACTGCCCACGGGAATGTGCCTTACATTCTTCATTGTTTTGGTGTGCCATTATCTGAAGCAAATACAGAAACTGGAGCCAAAACAAGTCTGAATCTGAATCTGAGCAGTTTGAAAAGCTTACCTACACACTTTCAGAGGAGAGGTCTGCTGTAAAAAAGAAAGTGTGATTAAAAAAATTAAAATTTCAAAATAAAAATGATGAAATAGTGCTTACTCCTTCAAAAACAGCAAAGTGATAACAGCTGGTCTTACTGCACCAAACACATTAAAAATCCAGTAAGCAACATTCGACAGCCCCTTATGTTTGAGCTCTGCTTAGCAAATTTCATTTGAAAAAAAGAACCAGGACTACAGATTAGCCTATTTCAATTTTATTTATATTTTCAGATTATTTACCAGCAGGTAAACCTAAAACCAGACATGAACTTTATACCTGGTCCTCAAACTTAACTTGAAACTATACAAACTTAACTATACCAGAAGTATGTAATGTACGTACTCAAATATTGAGTATTCTTAATTAATTAGGTACTACCTCAGCCAAATCAGTCTTGGTCTAAACTCATCAGTTTCCCAATCCCTTGGTCCCAAGTTATCCTCCAGAAGCTTCCCAGAAAGACCCATGTTTGCATTATCCTTGTCCATAGTGGTTTTGTCTTCCAACAGAGGAGACATAAACATGTGAACTAGAAGGAAAATATGAAACACTGTGACAGGGACACTAACCAGAGGACAATGCTGCAGGGATACATCCCTTAGGCATAACCGTAGTGACCTCTTCTGTTTGTTAGGAATAGCAAACTTGGGCCGTGTATTTCTGTTCTATATACACAACAGAAGTAATGAGTGGAAGATCCCTTCCACAGCTAGCCAGGGGGCAGCATACAAATAACTCTGTGATGAATGACTTCCCAGTGTTATCTCACACAGGAGCTCTCTGGTCAATTAGAAAAGCATTCCATAGCCTAAAAAGAAAGATCCCCAATGCAGTTGGTGAGAAACAAACCCAACTCTTACTAAAGCGAACAGGAATTACTCTCTTGACTTCCACAGGTCTTGGGAGAGATTCTCAAGCATTCAAAACAAATCCAAAAATGCACTGTTTTTCCTCCATTTCATGTGGAGATGTGATCTATCTGTAATCATACAATACATCAAATACTAGGTATATCATACTGCTTAGGTCTAAGGACCCAGTCCTCCTCCCTCTCAGCTCAAACTATGAGAGTCTTATATGAGACATGAGAGAGAGGTGCTATGAGTTTTCAAAAGGAAAAAACCAAGCAGGATGAAGCCAGTTTTAAAAATGCAGATCAAACTGTCAATACACGTTTGCAGTGTTTCATCAACTAAAGAGGAAAACATCAGTATAGATACTTGTGAACAGCAAAGCTCTCTCTGGGTGTCATTAATGATTAGCTGTCACAGCAAGACTAGAAAAGCACATGGCACTAATACCTGTACTAAAAGAAATGAAGTGTCTTGTTACAGGGCAATTATATCACAGGAGGTACCTCAAAAGTGTTGATTAATAGATGGATTACCTCTTTCTGCACAAACTTCTGGAACCCACAGGTTATAACTTCTGCCGCATTGTGCACAGTGAGGAACACTGGGATTGGCTGTCAGTGGGAGAGAACAAAAATGCCCAAATCAACCCAGAACAGTCACACAGATAGAAAGGGGCACTCTTCTTAGGGACAGCTGTCCCACATGTTTGTCCTATTGGGTTTTGGATTGGTTTTTTAAGCTCTAAACCCATGACACATCTCTTAAAAGGGACTTAGACCCATTCCAAATCACTATTACACAGCACAGGCCATTTTTAAATGCAGACCCTGCTCGCTGCTTCTCCTGCTTTCAAGTGCTCATTGGGTTTGTTTGTACACAGCTACCTCAGTGAGATTTGGTCCAGGTTTCTGCCTCTGGTTTTCCCCCTCTGTCCAAGTATCTGCAGCCTCTACAGAAAACAGTTCTCATTAGTTTTCCTATCTCTGTCTACTGGTACTAAGAATACAGTGTGACTCCTAGCAACAGAATTATGGGCAAGCTGATTTGAGGTGATTGCTTTCAATTACTGCTAGGAAGAGCTGCCCAAAATTAGAGTAGAAATGTAATAGTTCATACACCAGTGATGTTGAAATTATACCCACTGAGGTATCTGGACACCATCCCAACATGAAATCATTAAGAAACAAAACTCACTGATAACAATAATGAATCAAACACTCATTGCCCCAGGCAAACCTAGCCAGAATTTCGTAATATTTCCTGCAAATCAGATCCATGGTCTCTCAGGCAGCTGAAACAGAATAAATTCCCTGCTCTGATTAAGATAATCTAAAGACTAAGGCAGTTTTAGGAAGCAGTATTTCCCCACAAATAGAGAATGAGTTAATTTCTCAGTGATGTCCATGCATTTTAATTATCAGGTGATATATGCAGCATATATCTCTCAAATTTGACTTTGTATTCAGAAATTGGTATTTTCTGGATTTTTCTTTTCATCCCTATAAAGCTAGATAAACATCGCTAATTAAACTTTTTAAGTCATCATGACAACCTGGGTGGATCCATAAACACAAGTTATACCAAGATAACTTTTAACACCTCCGAATTAGCATGGAATGAAAATCACACAAACATAGCTGGCATGAAGTTGTCAGTCCCAGCTTCACTGATTCTGAAAACCACTTCTCAACCCTCTTGCTAGACAATTGAGAACATAAAATTAGAAGTATCTAACATAAGCACCCTGAGCCTGACACAACAATAGGAAATACAAGAAATAACCATACACAAGGAAAGTTGATGGCAGAATTTACATTCTTCCTTTTGTGAAGCTAATTTATTGAGTTTTTCTTTCCTTCACCCTGCTTTTGGCCCTTTCAAATATGTTTTGGAGCCAACAATGGCTCCAGTTTGCCCAGCCCAGTTAACTTTCTCCATATGTCTACCGCCTTTCATGTGAATATTTCTTAAATTTGTGAGTGGGCTTAACGCTTACGAAAAGAAAGGTTTACTGGTTGGACAGGCAGGGTGAATAGACTCTGGACAAACCTCCCCTCGCAGCTCTGCATACTTTTGTGAATGCATCACAATCCAGAGCTAAGCAGCCCTCCTCCAGTTCCAGCCCTGAACTCCTGGTTGTCACCTCTAGGGAGAAGGACCAACAGAGATTAAGATTGTAGCCCTGCCAGTACATAGGAGTGTTTGAAAGTGGGTCTCCTTGGCTTTGATCGAAAAAGTGAATGTCATTTCTGCTTTACGAATTCAAACTTAATTCAAATACACTGCTGAGGCGAGCCAATTCAGGTATGAGTTTGGGACAGTCCACTTTCCTTCTTACTGTGTCATAAAATTATTGTATGCAAAGCTATTGTAAGTAAAGCTTCTGTGTAGGATTGAATTCAGCCTCAGTACAAGGCATTACTTAGCAACTATGGCCTAAGACTACTTACCCTTTTATCTTTTGTCTTAAAATGGCCACAGAATTAGGCCTTTAAGTACCACAAGAAGCCATTCAGAAATGGGAGATGCTCCTTACGAAAGGTTTGGGATACAAATCAAAACCATTCACAGCCCTCTGCTGTTCCAGTGCATCTCATTCTTGAATGACCAGAGCAGGGACAGGAAGGAAATAAGATAATTTACTCGATGACTAGGAAATAAGAAGAAATAGCAAAGAGGATGTGATTCATACCTCCTCCACATCCCAGGTGAGCAGACAGAAAAGATGCTGCTGCCAAGGCTTTATTGCTGTTTCTAGACAGGGCTCTCCTTAGGGATCTTTGCTCAGTTTACACCAGGAAGCCCAATGGAACTTGCTTTGACAAGGAACCAAGAGGAAATAAATGCAATTGCCCCAGGACAGAGATAATCCGGAGGCATGGGGCTTTCGAGCACAGGCCTGTGCTTTCCAAAGATCGCTTGGGTCCCAAATGAGGCCCTCAGCTTTGTTTGGGAGGACAGAGAACTGCTCTTTCCTGCCCTACCTCTCTACTGGGACAGTCAAGTGATCACTACTCATCTAAAACTTCCCTTTTGATCCTCCTTGGGGTTTAGGAGCTGGCAGGAGCAAGCTGGCTCTGGAGTTAGGTAAAGACGCATTGACAGAATGCAGAAGGAAGTAGTGCAGAATCTGGCCTTACAGAGTGCATGACAGCGGTAAAACTGCTGTTTTAAAAAAATTCCTGTCACTGATTTATTTTATTTTTTTTTGTTAAGAAAAACTATATAATTTATGTAAAAAGCATTCAGCTTTAATGAAAGCAGACTTGAGATCCTCTAAGCATTTGGTAGGTTATTGTAATTCAAATGGACCATAAAACTGATTAATCTAACCCTTCCCATAATCTCTTTCCAACTTTCAATTTATCTTTTCAAATCCTGCAAAACATCAAAAGCCTCTCACTGAAATAGTCTTCATCCTTTTCCTGGAAGGATTTCCCACATATCCCACAGCTCCGTTCCCACTTTTGCAAAGGTACAGCTAGTTACTTCTTCAGCTTCTTCTATACTCACACAATTCAGACCACTGAGGATCTGTTCTGCAAAACACTGAGTACTCTGGAGAGATGCTGAGTGCTTTGGACTGTCATGGAAGCAATTTTTGATACTGCTCTACATTTCACAAGATTGGACTGCTGCTCCAGCACCATTAACAATCTATACATTATTTAAACCCCTCCTCCCTTCTTTTCCCCCAACCCAGGAACAGCATTAAACACTTTGTATGAAGGGAATGTTCTTTGCTTATAGAAGTAATAAAGAAATGACATCTACTTGTGCGTTTCTTACCAATCTAGATAATGCCCTAGAGCCAGCATAAATAATGCCAACAAACAGTACTGAAGCAGGAAGCCATGACAGGATTTCAGACCTGTGAAAACAATTAAAATCCCATTACTTCACCACAACCTGTTTACATACGGTCAGCACCAGCTGCTTGCAAGGCATATAATACATATATATGTATATATATTTTTTGAAGGTGTGCATATTAAATTCATTGTCTGATTGTTCAGTATTCTTCCCATGTAGTAAAGAAGTCTGAGACAGAAATTAATCTAATCCCAGATAAGAGATATCTGCAGATTTATTTTCTTTCTTGTACTCTTTCCCTGCCTCCTCTCCCTGAAAAATTGTTTGTTTCATGGCAATTACTCCTATTGGTTTTAAGGGAGAGATATTTCAACTAATTTCCTTGATACACTGTAAAAAGAAGAAAAACTGACAAATGAAGGCATAAAATGGCGTACTTGCACAGACAGCACACGTTTTCACTATGTACAAATACACTTGCCCACCCACACACTCATTTCTCAGCCAGATTTAAAAAGAGATTCTTCCTAAAGATCAGATTGTCTCTGTGAGAGCCTGTCTCTTGAGATTTCCTAATGATACTCCTTTGACTAAGCCAAACTCCTAGAGGCAGTTTGACAACTAATGGAGGAATGAAGTCATCACAGATTGATCTGATATTTTTTTTTTAGCCACGGTTAGGTCAGATTTCAGTTCTGAGAAGGGGCTTCAGAATGTGCACTTTTCCTTTTTTGATCTTAGTACTTAAGGGAAAAAGGGATCAGGTAGGTGGTAAACTTCAGAGAGAATAATGTAAGATTTTGAGCAAGGGAGGAAAGGATCTAAAGTGATAAAAAGGCCTGATCCAAAGACTTCCCAGGACTGAAGGCACTGCTACCCCCATTCATTCTTCCCAAGCTTTAAACTAAGGTCAAAAAAATGTTACTGGATAATGCTAGTTCTCAAAAGGAAACCAAACTGCTTGTAGTTCCTTATTTTGGATTGCACTTCCAACTAGCATGTAAGAATTAAAACATAATTATAGGTACCGCTACGCGGTACTTCAGGGAACGCTGACTGTACTTCAGGGAACACAAGAAAAATAGACCACTAAACGTTGACATCACAACAGTCTGAATGAAGATAAAGCATGCTTGAAGATTCATGTAAACACAGACAAGGAAAAAGCCTAAACATCACATTTCCTTGTTTTTTTTTAATACATCATTTTCTAAGATAGTTGATCAAAACACCAGGGTAATGAAAATAGAATAATCTTTAGATCCTTTCACTGGCATAAATATTTGCTCTGGTTTTGGGGGTAGTCACCATCATTTTGTATAAAAACACTGTTCCTTTTAAGGTTATTGACTTCAACTGGAATCTCACCAAGACCAGGATCTAAAACTGTCATACCTCATTACCAAAGAGTTCAATCAGACACCATGAAAAATACCCCCACCCTACTGGAACTGAAACAAATGGAAGAAAGGGGGAGGGAAGAAAAGAAAGGAGGGCTGGGAAGATGAAAGGAAGACACAATGAAGACTGAATTTTAATTTAGAACATAATACTCCTTCATGTTCCCCACCACTAAATTCCAGGAATCCCAAATATATCTTCATCTCCAAAGCAATACTGCGAAGTGCAATGGAAAAGGACTTCAGATGCTTTTTCCATGATGTAAGGGTAAAATTTTATGCTGCCAAGTGGGAATTTCAGGGCTGAAAAAGAATGCATGGATGTTTGGTGTAACGTGTCAGCATCAACAATCTGTCCTGTACGTAAACCAATTAGTAGCTTCTTCTGTTGGCAACACAGTTATGTACATGCAAAACAGGAAAGCTCAGTGATGAGCTTGTGGTTGCAGGGCTAGTTCCAAAGCCCACTAAATGCAGTGGGTATCCTCCCCTAAACCACACTTTGAACCTTCATTTTAAGAAAGGCTCTGAGCTGCCGCTTAGCTATGGGGAAAATTCAGCCCTACAAGAAATGCCAACCAGAACACATCGGACTTCTGTGCCTACAAGGCTTAGGCAGAAGCTGGGTGGCAGGGTGCAGCGCTGGAAGCATTAGGCAGATGCTACACATATTCCTCTGTGCTCCACAGAACCCTGGCTTTGGATACGAGTTTTGCAGACAGTCACCATTCACCCTTTAGAAGCAACGAGGACAAAGTGACAAAGTCCCTTACAGCTGTGAGTACTGGATGGGGGAAGCAGATGAGAAGCAGGACATTCACAAAGCCTAAGAGAAACTACTCGGAGTGACATGTTTTAATTTGGTCTTTATTGTAAAGCTTGTATTCCCAACTTTAGAAAAAGAGTGATGATCTCTATGTAATAAAATAATTCTGCCAAAACAAGACACTTGGGACAACCTGAACGGTCTCAGAAAGCATATGAGATCAGTCCACAGGACAGAAATACTAAGACTTTGTGGAATACATAAACAAATGGGTAGCAGCTTATTACTTGAAGCATGACAAGATTGAGGACTGGGTATGGTATTGTTAAGTATCCTACACATGCACCAAAAAAAATAAAAAACAGATTCAAAGACTAATATTCTGTAAGAGAAGAGGAAAATTACCTCACTTTTGGAGGGGAAAAGAGCTTGAGGGGAAGTAATAGGCAGAAGATTTGAGACATTCTGTTTGTTGGGGAGTTTTTTGGTTGGTTGGGGTTTTGTTTTGTCTTTAATACAGGAAATAAGTGCTATAAATCCATTTCAGCAAAGCATTAAAGCATGTCCCTAATCCTTCTGAAGAAAGACAGACTAAAACTCATGCTTAAGGTACTTGGCAGAATTATAGCCAAAACATTTCAATTAATTCTGGTAGTTTCATTCAGTCTATTCTAGAACAGGAGTTCTGTATTAGTTAAACTAATGAAGAGGCTTCTCAAGATCATTTTAATTACTTTTCCTATAGTGTGCTGACATCTAGCGGCCTGAAGTCTCCATCGTCAAAACTCCAACTAAGTTTTCACCAAAACTTTTCTTAGATAAAACGACCTCTTAAACAGCAGAAAATGGTTCTTGTCCAGTATTCTCTTGAATGTCTTCCAAGTTTTGAAAAAAAAAAAAAAGAAAATATCTTTTGCATGCTGTGAAAAAAAGATTCAACTCCTTTAACTTCAAGATTTAAAGCAAAAGTAGCTATCTATTAAGGAAAAGTTTAATTAAAAAGGACATTATTGATGGTTGCATTCCTTTGTCCTTTAGACTGTTTTATGAAGACAAAATCAACAAAGCAATATACATTTGATAATAATATATGTATCAGTAACTGCCACTAAAGCAAGGTTTGGACCTTAATCCTACCTCTACCTTTATCATTAACAGCTTTTACACTAATATCTTTGTTTTGCCAACACTGCAGATAAAAAACACAGGAAGTTGAATTCTGTTTCCATTTACAACTTCACTTAAGTTTCAGTAGTGATGTAGTCAAGTTGCATGGACATGAAAACAGAACTTAGCCTGGTTCTTCTGACGTACACACAGGATTTCATTCCAAATGAGGAGATTCAGTTTTGCAAGCCAAGTGTTTGAAATTCAAACAGAAAATTCATCATTTGTGACTTGCTAATACAGAATTACTGAGAAAAGTTACATTATAAGGGAACTCTGGCAATCATGTAGTCCAATCTCCCCTACCTTCAGAGTCAAGTCACATTATTCAGGTCATTGTCCAGTAAAGATTTGAGTAATTCCAGAGATCGAGATTCACCAACTGCTGTGGACACACATCTTCTAAATTGTAATATTTTGTGCCATACAAAAGATATGCCACATTCCATATCACAGAATGGATTCATTCACCTGAGCAGAGCACAGTATACTGGACAACTCTACCAAGTCGCCATCACACTCGGTTCAAGCAGAAGATCTTTATTTACAACAGACCTTTTAATTTGGAGCTTGATTATTATATCACTCCTGTACTGCAATGGCTGCTCTTGCCAGAGTTATGCAAGGGTGAATGACTCCCATTTATGGGACACACTTCTTAGGGTAAAAGGAATCACATTTGTTGACTTCACTGCAATGAGGTTTTGAGGAAGTATGTGTCAATGTTCTTAAATAACATTACCAAGGTTTCTCTTATCATACTGTAACATAATCCAGGGAAGAGATGCGAACAGATGCTTGGATAAGCTATCCTTATAGTTTTCATTAATGGCTATGCTTTTTTCATTGTCTTACCAAGGCTGAACTGAATCCACTCTACCTTAGTTATCAGTTGAAGTGTGTGTCATTGAACATTCATGAGACTAAAACGCAAGATCTCTCCTACACTTGTGAAGCACTACACATACAAACACACACTAGCTTCTTTTTTCAGCAAATTTGTAACTTTCACACCAACTTAACTATGTCATGACCCAGCTACAGTAAATAAGTATTTAGCAGATACTGGAAAACCCACAGTACCTTGAACACAAGTTTATCTCCACCCAGCCCAGCTTCCAGGAGACATGAAGCAGAAGTCCACCCACTAATGTCTGCCACCTAAAACAGAAACAAAACAATTGTTTGTCTTAATTGTCTGTCCTTTTTAACCATGTGGAACATGACCTCAAAATCCACAGAATTACTCACAGCTCACCCATGACTCTAGTATCTACCATTTCTCCAGGTTGCCAGGGATGCCACCATTCCCCCTTGAATATTTCATGTTTGTCAGCCTTAATTTCCTCCACATTTTCTAATACTCTCTTTCTTCCAGCTTCTGTTTCAGATGTTTTGTAAATTACCAATCTAGCACAATTACCTTAGTCACGGTACTGAATCCCCACTGTATCATCTCTTCCCACACAAAGTTTACAATAATAATAGTGATGTTACAGCTTGATGATCTGAAGATGCAGGTAAGGCAAAGTTTGTTACAAGAGATTAGTATCTTTTTGTACATAAACTTTTATTTTTAGAACAAATAAACATGATTTCAGGATTTAAAAACTTGCTTCAAGTGAAGTAATAAGCCCCAAGGATGATGTGTGTAGTCCTAGTAGCTTCAAACATTAGCTCTGTGACTTCCCATGAAGCTGGGCTTAGGGTACAAACTCCCTCAAATTCAGACAGCAAATTCCCCCTGGCGGGGGCAGGGGAAGTACAGCAAGCACCAAGTGAAGTGTCAACACAGTAATGTCATTATGCTTCGTAAGTCCCTGATTCAGAACCTCACGAGAAAACATCTTTACAGCCAGATAACCTTGCATACAAACCACAATACTGTGGGTTTCTCATCAAAAAGTTGTATAACAATTACATACATTCTGCATTGACTTACCTATCTAATGACTATGCCCTACCATAAAGGTCTTCCTTAATCTATTACGGAAATAGTATGTGAGACCTTAGAAGTGCTTGAAGATAACTTAAAATTAGTAGTGATGCACACTCATTTTTCTTTAAGCTTTAAAATGCTACTAGCTTCCTTATTCCTTAAGCTAGTGGTTTTCAGAGACATTTTTCATGTTTCTTTGATCAATACACTTGAATTCTAGCACGGTTCAGACAGCGATACTATACTACAGTGTTAAAACACATCAACATCTGTAACAGGTGATTTTATTTATTATTCCCATTCATTGCAATACATTTAAGCAATTACTTAAAATCCCTCTCACACATACACAAATAAACAAATATTTGCTCTATGCAGTATTACATACAGTTGGACAGTGTCAGAGAAGAGTGAGCTCACTGTCCACATGAGTATGATGAATACTCAAAGCAACTATCACAGCTCACTTCACCCTTCACCTTTTTTTAAATGAGAAGCATATGAGAGATTAAAAGGCATGTGTCCCTGATGCTTGCTGCAGGCTTGATCGCGCTCTCTTCTAAGCCAGCAATGAATTTCCATCAACTTTATTGTGAAGAATTTCCTCTTGTGTCAGGTTTTAAGGACAAAAGTTGGAGTTAGTAACAGTTCCACACCCTCAGCTCAGTGCAATATAGTCTTAGATTATATAGGGAACAAAACCAACAACAACAAACAATAACAGCATGAACTGAGAACAACACTCTTTTCCTCCTTTGCTCATCTGTCATAGTTCTAAATGAAAGCACCTCTGAGCCACTTCATAATTTTCTAGGAAAGGTCACCTTTAAAATCCAGAACTTACGGATAAATATTAAGATGCCCAGATGCATTTCCAAACAATAGAAAAGGGAAATAACTGTAGTAACACAGGTACCATAAGGCAGTTGCTTGCCACTGAGATATGCTTTTTTTGCTGTTGATTTACCACATTTGTGTTTTACATACATTACCCAAAACCCTTCCCCATATGATAAAAGCCTTGTCCAAGAGATAGTCTGTGTGTGTGTCAGAACTGAAGAAAGTGTTTGTTGCATATTTAATAGAGCTGAGTACACTCAAAGAAAACAGAGATCCCCAAGGCTATTACTCCTACAGTTGATTGCAGTCCTAAGGCTGCACAGCATGGCTTATATTTTTGCCTGATGCTCAGCAGGAAAGGAATTAAAGACACAAAATATCTGCAGACTTTACAATTCTCTCAAAAGAACACAAGGGGGAAGTCTTGACTCTAAGAGGACAGATTTTCACCAAGTGTCTCAAAAGTTATTAAGAGCAGTGATGGTATATATGGATATTTGGCAATATACTAGATTTCTCATTGCAAGCATTAAGATATGATAGTGACTTGTGACAGAGTTACAACAACAGCTAAGCATGACAATAAGCAGCATGGTATTTGTGTATGCCTAAACACGGTTTTAAAGTTCGTTTTCATGAGCATAGCAAAAGAGTACACCACAGCTGCACATTATCCGTGACTGCCATTTCCAAAGAAGACACTGTACTATAATTGCAACTTTTCTATGCTGAAGCATAAGACTTTCAGAGCAATGAGAAATGATGGAAACTATATATCTTAATTACATCACCATCATTATGTTTAAAAATTGACCTAGACACATTAATGAATGCTTTACTAAGGCTTAGTGTTTTCTATATATGTTCTCTAGACAGTAACAACCAGTAATAACAACAGGTACTAAAGTTAGCTTCAGCATGGAACAGAAGGACATTTACTGACCTAAGTCATTTTTCAACAGTTGTATTCTTAAAACAGTACTTACCCTTGAAAAAGGGTAGGGTAGGTAAATTTCAGGACAGACAGGACATACTGGAAAACAAATACCAAATTAATGGACATCAAACACCTACAACATTAACAAACAATCATGAGAGCATAAAAAAAAAAAAAGTTTCTACCAAAGTAAAGAAAAATAAAAAGGCAAAAAAAAAGTTTTCAGTAATTTCTCTTCCCATGCCAGAAATGCCGGACGCTGCCCAGTCACTGTGAAAGTTAGCAGACACTAGAGTATACAAGGTATGGAGTAGACACACTGAAGGACAGAGAGAAGGCCACCTTCTGACTTGCTCTTTCACTTTCTGAGCACACTCCATGCATCAGACTGAATGGGGAAAAGATTAACAGGAACTAAAAGACATAAGGACCTGTCAATTAAAATCATATTATACCACAGAGGCAATCTTTAGCAGAATCAAGACCAATAATCTCAACAGAATTGTCTCCTGATGATTAATTCATCTTACAGACTTAACATTCTATTCACACTCCACTTTGTGTAAAATATTGAGCAATCCATAAAGCCCTTTGGAGACATAGTATATGGGGGGAAAAAGCAAAGCCTCTATGTCATTGCTTTACTATGCTTTGTCAGGGTCTGCACATATGAATGCTAGTGTCTGTTTCACTAGCTATGTACACAAAGGTGAGGCAGAAATACATATCCTTTTTGATGTGTGTATCAGGATCTAACAACTCCCATAATGAAGCATATCAATACTATTTCTGTAAAGGAGAAGAATGACTGAAGCTCCCTCAGAGGAAAGGAAAGGCGTCTGCCATTCCATCCAGGAGCCAGCAGAAGTTGTCAATGGCAAAAGAAGAAACTGAAAGCTTTCAACAGAGAGGAAACTGCTGAGCACATTGCAAGGTCCGGGTTTTAGGTGTGGGGACTGTTACTAAGAAGCTGGCTTCAATAGAGAGAGACAAAAAGAAGCTTGCATCATGACAAAGCATGTTGATTCACAATGGATCATGACACACATACATTTATCTGAACTGTCACATGGGCTTTAAATCAGGACAAAATACCTGCACATGCCCATACTCCCACTTGCATTTACACACCCCCGGCAACAACTAAAAGGTCTATATTCTGGTTATCTATACGCTACAGCCTATATTCAAGTTTGCAAATGGAGGTCCCACATCAAAGTCCTTCTATCTTCCTCTCAAGTATAATTAAGCACCTTTTTCAATGCATGACACAAACTGGCAGCTCTCCTAGCCCCTTTCAGTTTAACTAATCACTGCTCCCAGCAGTCTGTCAAACCAAGGGTATTATCTCTCCCTACAAACTGTGCTTCACATCTGGACTTCAGTCTACTTCTAAGCATCCTTAATGGCAACTGTACCTTGGAACAAAAACCAGTGGCAGATGCTGAGAAGAGATTTCATTTTCACCTCCAAAATGCCACTTTTCTCTAACTCTCCCTCTGGAAATCCATATCCTACTTCAAAAACATCTTTCCTTTCAGAAATCCGCACCGGAAACACAGACACACTCTCTAATGAATAGGACAGCAAGAAGTAGTTACTCTACTTCCTCCTTCCTGAGTGAACAAGATACTTCAAACTATGTTTAAACTACACAGTTTTTATTCACAATTCACATCTTCAGCCTATTTATCCTTTTGCATAGACATTTCTGCATCACCAATAGGCCACTTAGCTGCACAGGGGGAAACACACTTCTGGTCCCTAATTTGCAGGCTAATTAAACTGTCAAAGGGTCCGTGGAAGTTAGTATTTGCTTCACCACTACAGTAATGCTTTGAATATCTCAGATTTTGCCCTCGGGTACTGGGTATTACTGTTGCAGGCAACAGATCTTTTGGAAATGACTGTGCATTCGGTGGCTGCTAGATACTCAGAAATAAAATACATCGAGCATTGCTGATGCTTTCAAGGCAGCGTAATTTCTGGCTCTGTAACTAACACTTCACTCATTCGAATAATGCGGTTAGGTTACCCCTTTACTGTCTTAAATACGCCGGTATTGAAACATACAGGTCATGGGAAGGCAAAGAGACGGCACACTGAGATGAGACCCGTGGGAGAAGACAGCTCTCTCCTCAGGCAGCAGGGCACAGGGGACCGGGGAGGGAATATTTGAGCTGAAAAGCCAAGCGTTTTTTCCCCACTGGTGTGGCAGCCCTAACCCCGGGAGGGGCTGACCCGGCGGCTCTCCTTGAGCAGGCCAGGGGAAGCGGAGGGCACCGTCCCTCCTCTTCCTCCTCTTCGGTCCCTGCACTCGCTTCGCCCCCTCGGGCGCGGCCCCCCCTCGGCTCCTGCTACTGTGGATCAACCGCCCAGCGCCCCCCTCTTTCGGGGCTGGGGTGGCCTCGCGGCCGCCCTCACCTTGTTGGTGAAGCAGGACGCCAGGTAGAAGAGGCAGAAGGCGAGGCCGCCCGCCGGCCTCTTCAGGTACATCTGTCACCGCCGCCGCCCGGCTGCGCGGGCCCGGCCAGCGGCGGCCATGGCAGCGAGACGTGGCGCCGCCGCCGCGCCAATAGGCACCGGGCCCCGCCGCCGGGCGCCGCCTCCTTAAAGGGCCGTGACAGGGCCGTCACCGGTGGGACACAAGCTGGGAATGAGCCGGGAAGGGGCGGGGGGCTCGCAGCCCAGAAGGCCAACCTCAACTTGGGCTGCATCAAAAGAAGCGTGGCCAGTGGGTCGAGGGAGGTGATTCTACCCCGCTACCCTGATCTGCTAAGACCCCACCTGGAGTATTACATCCAGCTTTGGAGTCCTCAGCACAAGAAGGACATGGATCTGTTGGAGCGGGTCCAGCGGAGGGCCATGAAGATGATCAGAGGGCTGGAGAACCTCTCCTACGAAGACAGGCTGAGAGAGTTGGGGTTGTTCAGCCTGGAGAAGAGAAAGCTCTGGGGAAACCTTACAGCAGCCTTCCAGTACCTGAAGGGGGCTTATAAGAAAGATTTTTAGTAGGTCCTGTTGTGATGGGACAAGGGGTAATCGTTTTAAAGTAAAAGAGAGTAAATTCAGACTAAATTCAGATAGAAGGAAGAAATATTTGAGACTGGGGTGGTGAAACAGTGGCTCAGGTTGCCCTGAGAGGTAGTAGATGCACCATCCCTGGAAACATTCAAGGTCACGCTGAATGGGGCTAGGATCAACCTGACCTAGTGGAAGAAGTCTGTGCTCATGGCAGAAGGGGTTGGACTAAGATGTCTTTTAAAGGTCCCTTCTAACCCAAACCACTCTATGATTCTGTGATTCATTGGTGACATGTAAACTATAAATATGCCAGGGAGGTAGAGAAGCAGCGCTAGACATGCCCTACCTAGTCACAGGTGTTCTTGTGTTACGGCCTAGGTAAGCCTCCTTCTTCCCGCATCTGGTATTAGCAAAGCCTTATGTCTGCAGTTCTCACCTTGACTTTGCTTGGGTGATGCAAAGTACAGGGCTCTCTCTGTACACGTAGACCCTGTTTTTAGAGGACAGAGCAAAACAGCATAAATAAGGAACTGAGTGTGACTTAAACTTGTGAGTGAGGAGGGCACTAACTGGTAGACCAGAAGCCAAGTCCAGCTCACAAAATGAACCTGTCTAACCTGCTATGTTTAGCCTCAAAAGACAAAGTCAGCAGATGGAGTGCAACATCTGAATGGTGTCCATGGCACCGAGACAAACGGAAGCATCCTATCTAGTTTGTAAGGAGGTGGCCCAAACTGGATTTACTGTGCTGAAAGGTTTGGTCAATCCCGGCCTACAGAGATCACTGACATGCCACCATAATGGATGTGATTGAGATGGCAGGGTTGGTGCTACAGCGTTGCCACTGTGCAGACCCTGTCTTAAAAGGCTCTCTGAAAATATGTATGTATGCCAAATATGTCCTTTGCAGACAAGAGTATACTTTACATTGTACCACAAATTAAGCATGTAAAGCTTTGAAATAGCATAAGGAAAAATTTACAGGTATCTACAAAGATCAATGTAAGCATGTGATAAGAATAATTCTGAATTTTTATTTTAGTGGAGTATCATTTTCATGCAAAATATTACAGTGATATCTCTCTTCGTGCTTCTTGCAGTATTTCTTATTAAAAAGTGGGGGAGTCAGACAGAGATGATATCTCTTCCTACAGCAAAATGCAAAAGCACATTTGAATTCCTGTAAGTCACGGTGAGAGATTAAAAATTAAGATATAAATTTCTGTCATTGTTGTTTATCATGACTAACTTCAATTGCACATTAAATAATTGCTATGCAGCTTTGGAATTATTTTGAGTAACGTGAAGAGAACTTTCTGCTCTATCTATATTTTTAACTATTTTTATTAGGAGATATGAAAGTACACCAAATGATTTTGTTTACATGTAATTTTACAGAATGTTTCTTTTTAATATAATTGAATTCAAAGCTTGGTCCATTCATGTAAGAGGTCATGGGGTCAAGGCCTAGTCAGGTAATATTTAGGACACTAATCTAAAAGACTTATTTCTGAAAACTAAAAAATTAATAAAAAGACATAGGAATGTTAAGTCATTAACTTAATGTCTTTTTGAATCAAAGACTACCCGAACCAGTTTTCTTAATCAGTGCTTGTACAGTTGTGCTACGGTAATGATTTTTTGGGGGGCAGCAGGATATTGCTTTGACGTTCTGCTCAGTTACAAAACTGATAAATTTAGCCAAAGGAGATTGAAGGGGGCATAGCAGCAATCTTCACACCCCAAGAGGTGGCTGCAAAGGGAAAGAGATAATCTCCTTCTGCCAGACCTAAGGGCAGAGAAGATAAGAACCATATTGGTACCACATGACCAGGCTTGGCCACCCTGATGCCCCCATGGCACACGCCTGTGTTGTGCACAACACAGAATGTGTTATGGCCTGGGTCCCCACCCTCTTCCAAACTGCCTGCCCTTTAGTTGGTGACTTTCTTCAGTAATGAACCCTGGAACAGATTGTCTTGGGAGATTGTAATGTTTTACGTCGTGGCAGGTTGTTAAGGACAAATTATGTGGACTTTGGCTGACAAAGCTGATTCCTGCATGTCTGAGAGTTGACGAGAATGGCTTTTGCTGGGCCTGCCCCAGAAGCGTGCACTTTGCTACATGTGTAACTGGTATGGTTTCAGGAATCCACAAAGATCTATTGTCATTCAGACAATTATTTTCTCACTTCATGACTCCTCCCTACCCAGGAAGGGGAATTGGGAAAAAATGAGGAAACCTGGATCTTGAGATATAAACAGATTTAAAAGAGGAAGACTAAATAATTAACATTAATAATATTAAGGAACCGATATTGATCCTGATACTAATACAGAATATACAAGAATTATACTCAGCCAATTCTATCAGCAGAAAGCAGACAGCAAATGTCAGACACTGCAAATGCTACAGCTTTGGGAGGAAGGGAAGGCCTCAGCAGTCTGGTACTGGGGCAAGATGTTCTCAGGATCACAGCCAAGAAGGAAGAGAGAGAACACCTAAGCAAACTTCATCATTTATATTTAACGTGATGTTCATGGTATGAAATAATCCTGTTGGCCAGCTTGGGTCAAGTGCTCAGGTCTTGCTCTTCCTCACCCCTGCACTTGGATAACTCAAAACCACTGAAACCTTGAAACCCACACACCATAGCTGTCCCTGAAGTAAATATTTCCACAGATTCAGACACTAGAGTCTTCAAAAATTATAATTTTCCCAAGCACTAGAATACACTTTACTGAAAAGTAAAATTATCAAAAGATGAATCAGTCTTGTGTTGCTCAAACCAGGACAGCAACAGGGAACGTACCCCAAGCAGGCCAGGGGATGCCGCAGGGGTGGCACAACACCTCATCACCCTCCTACTCCTGGAACCTGCCAGCTTTGTACAACAGTGGCTGTAACTGCACATATGTCTGCATTTCCAGGTACTTCTGACAGCTGGTGGTGAGGAGGTTTCTAGGCGTCATTCCTGTTGGGACACTTGCTTGAGCAGACATCATGCTTGAAGCAAAACACCACCCAGTTGCCCCTGTCCTGGAAAAGTGGCGTTTAAATCACAGTACTATTTTCCAGATAGACATTACATATAAAATTGAGGCCTAACAGGTGTCAGATCATTGTCTAAAGAACAAAGTCAACATTTTTTAATGCAGTTTCAGTTGGGACAGGGTGAAGGCATCAAGGAATGTACCCAAGTTGAATAGAATGGGAAATGAAACAATGTGTCATATGTGTTCTTTTGCAGTTGCTTAGACATAAGGTAGCAAAACATACAACTTCTGGACCAAATTTGAGCCAAGACTGTATCCCAAACTAACCTTGGGGAAATTGCTAATGCTAAAATATATACCTCTTTGTGAATAATGAGCATGCTAATCAGGTTACCTCCCTAAATGTTTTAAACATGAGCTTAGATGCATACAAAATCACAGAATCATCTAGGTTGGAAGGGACCTTTAAGATCATCAAGTCCAACCATCAACCTAACTTAAGGGACCTTTAAGATCATCAAGTCCAACCATCAACCTAACTTTGCGAGAAACACCACTAAATCATTTCTCTCAGCATCACATCTACACGTCTCTTAAATACCTTCAGGGATGCTGACTCAAACACTTCACTGGTCAGCCTGTTCCAGTGCTTGACAACCCTTTTGGTGAAGAAATTCTTCCTCATATCCAATCTAAACCTCCCCTGGTGCAACTTGAGGCCATTTCCTCTTGTTCTATCACTTCTTATTTGGGAGAAGAGACCGAACCCCTCTTTGCTACAACCTCCTCTCAAGCATCTGTAGAGACTGATCAGGTCTCCCCTCAGTCTCCTTTTCTCCAGGCGGAACAACCCCAGCTTCCTCAGGTGCTTCTCATAAGATTTGTGCTCCAGACCCCTCACCAGCTTCATTTTCCTTCTCTGGACCCAATTCAGCACCTCAATGTCTTTCTTGTAGTGAGGGACCCAAAACTGGACACAGTATCCGAGGTGGGGTCTCACCAGGGCTGGGCACAGAGGAACGATTACCTTCTGAGTCCTGCTAGCCACACTCACACAGGCCAGGATGCTGCTGGCCTTCTTGGCCACCTGGGCACACTGCTGGCTCGTGTTCAGCCAACAGTCAACCAACACCTCCAGGTCCTTTTCTGTCAGGCAGCTCCAGCCACTCTTCCCCAGGCCTGTAGGGCTCCATGGGGTTGTTGTGACCCAAGTGCAGGACCCGGCACTTGGCCTTGTTGAACCTCATCCCATTGGCTTTGGCCCATGTGTATAGTTAGAGGAGTATAGTGTGTATAGTTAGGTGTATAGTATGTATAGTTAATGAATGAACCATTATTGACGAACTCTTGATCAGCTCCTGCACACCAGTTGAAGAACCTTCATTGAGGGACAACAAGATCACAGGCGAAGCCTTTAATTCTGTATTTACAATGGGTTATTTGATCGGGATCAAATTCATTTGTTCTCTTATAATGTGATGGTTCCACCTGCTCTCTCCCCTCCCACCCCCACTTGGATACGTCCGTAAATAAAGGCAAACGTCCCCTATCCGATGTCATCCTGCTGGCTGTGCAGTCAGCACGGCTCCTCGGCCGCTCCGCGGGCTGGCTGCTACCGCCCTCCCACCCAGCCATAGCCATTAGTCATTAGCCATTAGCCACGGCCGGCTGGCTCCGCCTCCCCCAGCGATTCTCCGCCCCTTCCCCCATCGCCAGCCGCCCCTTCTGACATCACCGGAAATGGTGGCTGAGTCTCCGAGTCGTCGGCCAATGGGGAGCCTGATAGGAGGTGACGGTGAGGGAGAGAGTCGGGCAGACTGACGGAGCTGCGGGCCAGAACCCGGAAGACTTGGCATTTGGAGTGTCGCTGTCCTAAAGCGGAGTCCCTGTCGCCGTTGTCGTCCGCCATTATATGCACAGATGGATCCGGTAGGAGTCGCCGCCGCCCCCCCTCCCGACGCTGGACCGGGC
>VXBJ01006946.1:19971-30371 GCA_013400055.1 Nycticryphes semicollaris
AAGGCCTTAACGGCGACGGCTGGGCCCTCTCGCCCTTCTACTCTCCCGCCTCCTTCTGAGGGGCACGGCGAGTTGGGAAACTCAACGCTTTTGGCTCCGCTGTCGAAAGCTGGATGGGGAATTGGTGTGGGTCGCTGCTACCGGCAGTTATCTTCGTGGTAGAGTGAGCTGCTGTTAGAGCCTGATAAGTGAGTGGCTTCTCTCCAAGCTCTTGTTGCTGAGCCGGGAGTTGCATCTCAGTGAGTTTGGTTATCGGGAGAGTGAGTCACGACTTGGTTGGATTCAACATTCTCCAGCGCACCCCATCCCCTCCCCCCCGCCTCCCCAGGTGAAGTTGTGTGCCTGCTTCTGTAGTTTTGGAGTGATGTTTGTGATGGCTGTCCTTTCTGGGCTCTAGAAACTGGGGAGGAAGCTGTGCCGAAGTCATTAATGTGTTATCCCAAGAGAAGTTTTACATAGTCTGTGTATTACACTTGTAAGCAAACTTTCTGGGCAGACTTAGTCCTTGTCTTCAGAAGAGTACTGACACCGACAAACTGACACTTACTTCCCCCTCTGTTAGTAGGTGAACATCAACATCCTTTCAATTGCAGTTCACCCTACTGAGTTTATGAAACTACGTGGTGAGGTATTTTCTGTACTGTAGTTCATCATACTTCCCTAAGTATCTGTAGAAGATAAGGTCTTATAAGATTACATGAGCTTATTTTAGAGCCAGTGATTGCTAATTATCCTGATTACTATGTTGCCATTGCATTTTTTTGTTGATTTGAATAAAATGATTATTTACAGTGTCCGTGGGGAGCCCCTAACACAACATCAATATCGTGTTCCCTTGCTGATGTAATGAGTGAACAGCTGGCAAAAGAGCTGCAGCTGGAAGAGGAAAATGCTGTATTTCCTGAAGTGGTTGCGTAAGTTTAAGTCCTGGATTAGTGATCTGCATAGTTGTGAAGCCATCTTCTATCTCTTGGGCATTTTCTTCGAGTGTGCCTAAAGTGTAGCACTATAGTCAATGCTCTGCCTGTTGTCTCCTAACTCTGCTTCTTCAGGCCTTTTTCAGTGAAGATGACATCCGCAGTTAAAACTCGTCCTAATGTTCTCTTCTCCATCACCCTTTCTTCTTTCTTGGGTTTTTTTCATGTAGTTTTGTGTGCTTTTAGCTAGTCTGTAAGCTATGTTTTGAGAAACGTTGTCAGAAATGTTTTTTTTTTTTTTCTCCCTTTTTTGAAACTCTTAACAATGTACAACGTTATTTCTAGAACTGTCAGGTGTATCAGCTGTACCTTCCTAACACTTGGAAGTTCTAAGCATAGGTTGGGAGCTTACTAGTGGTAAACTCATACAAATTTTGCATGTGGCCTTTTCTGTGAAGGAGAGCAAAGCAACACTGTTGGGTTGTTTTGGGTTTTAAAAAATATTTATTTATTTAAAAATACATACATGTACACATACAGCTGTATGCCTTCTTTCCCTTTCATGAAGTACATGGTAAAAATAGAGCTAATGCTTCTTACAGAGTGGTAAACAAGTAAAAGTTTAACTAATGTTTGCGTTGTAAAGGAGTAGAAAAGAGAAATGAAGTCATGTTCTATTAATATTTTGTGTTGGCTTGGAGGGAGCTTGTGGGGGCAGGCAGTTGAGATCCATTTATTTCTATGCAGCTGTGCATGAGGTCTTTGGTATAGAGTGATGAAATGGTGTTTCTGGATAGGTTTTAATTTTGTTTAATTTTTAAAATTTCTGTTTTACATAGTGTTGCTGAAGGACCATTTATTGCAGGAGAAAACGTCGACACTTCTAGCGACTTAATGCTAGCTCAGATGCTGCAGATGGAATTTGACAGGGAATATGATGCACAGCTTCGGCGTGAAGAGAAGAAAATCAACGGAGATAGCAAAGGTACCCTCATCAGAAGAAATATTTTTGCTTTAGAGATATTCTTAGCGCTCTGCTTAAGTTGACAGGGCTGCAAGGAAGTAGGAAATCCCTGATAACCATAGACATGCTTATTTGTTTTATTTCTCAAGTCTCCATATCCTTTGAAAATTATCGGAAGGTACATCCCTATGACAGTGACAGCTCAGAGGATGAGGTTGATTGGCAGGATACCCGTCATGACCCTTATAGAGCAGGTACGTGGCAGTTTTAAACGATGCAATTTCTTTGTTCAATAATCTTTAGAATATGACATGGTTAAATCAGGGTTTTTTTTTACTGTAAGGAGACATACCGGTTGTGTGTGAAAATCAGGTCACCTAATTGGGAGGTGTTATGCAAGAAGTTGGGTGGGTAACTTCAGGCTTCTGTCTGCCAATATATTGGCTTTGGTGGCTGAATCTAGTCAAATAACTATTGTACATGGAAAGTATTGTGGGATATGCATATCTGTCATCCACATGTGGCTAGGGGCATCTGCTCAGGATATTGAATATCCCTGTCTTTAACATGCCGAAAGTACGTTTGATGCTCCAAAGAATACAGAGAAAGTAAGTCATAACATAGCAAAAGAAGTTGTCATGCTTAGGGTAAGACCATACAATTGAAGTATTTTATTTTGTTTAATAAATAAAACTATGTTGCACTTGTGGGCATTGTGGAATCTTCATAAGCATGAGTTATGTTTGTTCAGATGTAAAGTTAGATTTATTTTTCTCACTGCTGGCAGATAAACCTACTACAACACCGAGAAAGGGCTTTATAGGAAAAGGAAAAGATATTACTACTAAACATGATGAAGTGGTATGTGGAAGAAAGAACACTGCTCGCATGGAAAATGTAAGTGAAAGCTTGTTTTATGTGTAGAACTGGAATGCTGTAATTCAACCAAAGAACTAATGTTTGTCCCTCTGTGCTGATGATATGCAGTGGTGATTTTATTTTATTTTTTCCCATCAGATGAAAGCAATGCAGTGTCTGGATTAGTTACTCAAATTGGCAATTTGAGTTATGTGGGTAGTTTTCTGTTTAGGAGTAGTTTGTTAATCATCACGATACACAAATTTGCACAGAACTCTTTTGGCAAAACAAAACTACGAGCAAGTTTCATGCACAGGCAAATAAACCACCAAGGCTATTTTTGAAAAGCACAGCTGTTGTGTAACCTACTTCTTTTTTTTAATTAATTTTGCCTGATGAGCCAAGTAACTTATTTTCAGTCAATTCTTTGACTTGCATCTTTTCAGTCTGTTTATCCATAGTGTGTACCCTCTGTTTTCTTTAATATACCTGGTACAACTTCTGCAAATAAGGCAATGCTGCAAGTGCTATTTTGACAGGATGTTAGGTAATCTTGTATCAATTTGAGCAGAACTTTGAGTTGTGAGTTTAGAGCAGTATGTTTTTTAACATGGCGTCAACATTACGCAAAGTGGGTTTCACATAAGTCCTAATCTACCCTAGGATTTTGCAAATCAGAATAAGAAATTTCTGCTTGTGCCTGCTAGTAACGATGCTTAAACTTCTATTATTTATGCTTGTAGTTTGCACCTGAATTCCAAGTGGGGGATGGAATTGGGATGGACTTAAAGCTGTCAAATCAAGTCTTCAATGCCTTAAAGCAGCACGCGTACTCGGAGGAACGTCGAAGTGCAAGGCTCCATGAAAAGAAGGAGCACTCCACTGCTGTATGTTTTATAATCTTTTTTTTAATCTTGTGTAACAGCTGAACTCTGTTTTGGTAATTCCTTGAATCATTCAATTTTTTGTGAAAGAGGCAATATTGTGTTAGCATTGCTGAAGGAGGTGGTATCAGCCAGTTGCTACTAGAAAAAGGCTGTCTTTGAGCTGTATTACTGTGAGAGCCATATCAAAGGAAAAGCAAGCAGATTGCATTTTATTTCCTCTTTCTAAACTTGTTTCTTAATCAGCTACAATGAATAAACTGCCTAGAAACTATTTATAGAAACCATTCAGAGGACTAATCCTCTGCAGTTAAACCATGTGGCTCCAAGTATCTGTCATCTTAGGAAGTTTTAGGAAGATGAAGTGACCAAGTAAACTCTGACTTAATAATTCAAGAAGTCAGTTCATATGCATTATGACCCTGCAGCAGGGCCAGCCTCTGGTAATTCCTGCTGTGGACTTCTTCAAATTTGGGTGTTTTGGTTTATTTTATTGTTACTGATATCAAGGGAATATAGTATTTGGGATATTTTGATTCATTATTTGTTAAGACTTCTTGAAAACTCTCTAGAAGTGCTCTTGAGCCACAGCCTGTACTTCCGGTGTAACTGGTGAAATACTGTGTGTGCTACACAGCTGGTGGCTACCTGAGGGTATTAATGTGACAATGTTGGAGCAGTTTGGCTTTGCTTCATCTATTTGCATTGTGTTGGTTTTTTGCTCTCTGTCAGTTGAGAGAGAATGCTTGTAATATGTTATTCTTTCCACCTAATTGAATGAACATTTGCAGTACACAAATAGTGTAAACTCACTGTAAAGCAAAGAATTATTTAATGAACTGAGTATTTATTTCTTGCCTGTAGGAGAAAGCAGTGGATCCTAAAACGCGTTTACTGATGTACAAGATGGTTAATTCTGGGATGCTGGAAACAATTACAGGCTGCATCAGCACAGGAAAAGAATCTGTTGTTTTTCATGCATATGGAGGGAAGTAAGTATATTGTTTGTTTGTTACTGACAGCAGCTTTAAATATCAGAGGTGGTTTAAAAAGCAAAAATGACAAAAAAAAATTTAAAAAATCTGCACTTTTTTCGTTTCCAAGACTTAAAGTTTGTATTCATATACATGCAGAGAATAAAATTTGAAAGCCAGATGGTACCAGCCCTAAAATAAAAAAGTCCTCACTTTCCTCCTTGGAGACCGTTTAATGAATGAGGATGAATCCACTAGAGCTTTCTGTGGAAAAATACATACACCGTTTATAAAAAAGAAGTCTGTCTTAGAAAAAAGAGGTTTCAGGGAACTTTTTCCACTGACCTGCTGGAGGCTACAGAGCTGTCCTGGTGAGCTTAGGCTACCTAAAGATTGTCTTTCTGTATGGATTGCTTATTATCAGCTCCATCTGTGCAGTTCAGTGGAGGTGCTGTTTGTTACTACTGGTTTACCTTGACCTTGAGAGTAGCATTGGGCTGCTGTTCACTTTGCAAATCGTGCAAGAGTCCAGTTTTAAAGACCACTGTGCTGAATGATTGCACTACAATCACTACTAATGTATTACATTGAAACACCACTTTAAAGTGGTCTTTATAGTGAGGCAAGAAAGAACTTATTAACCCGAATACAGGTAACCTATTTAGAGATGTCAAGAGAGATGTAATTTGGGGATGGGGAGAAAAGATGCTGCATTTTTTTTTATGTTGGCCTTTTTTTTTGTTGTTGTTGTTTAGTTGATTTATTTTTTTTTTTTAATGGAACATCATTCAAGGAATGGTCAGGAGTGTTCTTTTGCTTAGCAGTACTCAATGGGTAATGTCTTTGTGGTGCTTAACAAAATATTGTGATGCTACCATTGTGGTTCTAATGTCAGACTTTATTCACCTGTAATTTCTTGAAGCAAGTACATCCATTAACAGGGCTGTTATTAACTATGATATTTAAGTAAAATAGTAACAAATTGGGAGATTAAACCTATTTGGCAACATTATCAAAATGCCAAAACCCAAACATGCATATATAAGCTTATTTATAGAACTCTCATATACTTAACTTAAATTGGCTTTCCAATTTGATAGAAAATCAGATCTTTTCCGTTTTTCCCCTCAGGTATTTTTTTTTTTGTTCAGATCTTTATATTAAAAATCTCTATATCTGCAATTTTATCCCGCCCTCACAACTAAACCCGTGCATTTGCTTGTAAAGATGTGAATAGTTACCTTTGTTATGTATTTGACTTTTTCCATGAGAAGTGCAACTGAAGATAAAGTTATACCTCCAGAATGTGCCATCAAAGTGTTTAAAACGACTCTCAATGAATTCAAGAACCGTGACAAATACATTAAGGATGACTACAGATTTAAAGACCGCTTCAGTAAATTGAATCCACGAAAGATTATTCGTATGTGGGCTGAGAAAGAAATGCATAATTTAACAAGGTAAAGGGAAAGAAAAAAACGGTGGTTGTCAAATGTATTTTGGTTTCCTATTCTCTGTTATAGAAAGATACGCTGTGTCTGATTTAGTGTAAAAATCAAATTTAGACAAATAGAGTGCAGCCTGGCACAAATTGACTAAGTTTCTGGTTTCTTACATTTTAGAGAATTGTCAGCATCTTCAGGGATTTGGCAGCTGAATTTACAAGCCCATGAAGTTAACAGGCTATAGTTATAAAAGTAATTAGTTTTCAGTGAGTGTTTTCAGACCTACTTATGATTTTAAGATCTGAATTTTCCTATGTGAAATACAGATTTCTGTTCAGTTTTCAATTCAGTTTATTTCAAAGACTTTTTGACTCTAGATCAAGTTTCTCACAGACAGCTCTGTAAGGTGGGAAATGAGCAAGCAGGAACTAGAACTGTAGGGTTTGGGGTGTTTGATACTGTTTTTCTTAATCAGTGTCTGTTTTCTGATCCACAGAATGCAAAATGCAGGAATTCCTTGTCCTCAGGTGGTTATCCTTAAGAAACACGTCTTGGTTATGTCTTTCATTGGCCAAGATCAAGTCCCAGCTCCTAAACTGAAGGACGTAACACTTAGTAGCGAAGATATGAAAAAGGCCTACTATCAGGTTCTTAATGTAAGACAATGTTGATTTCTCCTCCAGTTCTGGGTTGTATTTTGTTTTAGGGGAAAAACTTAAAGGACAAATCAGCATTTATTTACTTTTCAGGATGCTTGCATCACTTTCAGGATATAGAGTCCAAAGGCTTATTTTTCTGCTGTTTAATGTTTGACTTGAAAGAACTAAGAAATTGTGCACCAAAAAAAACCTAATGAATTTAATCTTGATCTGAGTAGGAAATGAGCTGGAACTTGATGACAAACAGATACTTAGCAGCAGAGGAATTATGAGCGAATAGTCCTCCTTTTGTAGAAGCAGTATGTGTTTTACAAAGTTCTGAGGTCTTTCTGGGCTCAGAGAACAATTTAATTTATGATGCTTAAGCACTCTCAGGTGGATAATCCCTTCCCCCACCCCCCTTTTTAACAAATCTAGAAATCAGCAAATGAGTTAGAATATTGCTTGGTGGGTACTTCGCTTTCCTATTATCAGCTATAATTGAAATACTCTCAGCTATAATTGAAATACTATCAGCTATAATATTTCAAAGATGTACTTGCTGTCTGTCCATTTCCTATAAACTTCCTGTAGACATTAAAAAAACCTATCCAACCCAGCAGCTCCACAATATAAATGGTCTGTGCCTCAAATCTTGAGAGCAGTAGAGCAGCACAACCGTGTTTGACATGAATATGCAGACTAGTTAGGATTCAGTATCTAGAACTGTGAGACTCCTTTCCTGTGTTACAGGGGGCAGAATGACAGGTATATTTAGCGAATGTGTTTATCTGTCTCATGCACTTGGACTGGTTGCCAGAGCTGATGTGAGTTTACCGGGCTGATTCGTCTGACTTGCCAAAGCTAAGCTCAGTGATAAAAGCTTAGTTTGCTGGCAGTTTACCAAAAACTGTGATTCCATATATGAGACTTTGTTGAAGACATAGAAAAAAATATGTAAATTGGGTGGGTGATTGGGGAAGGGCTGATTTATTTATTTATTTATTTTGTTACAGTCATGCAAAACATTTATTTGGAGTACACCATACTTCATTCATTCATTAATTTGGTTCCTTGTAGATGATGCAACAGTTGTATAAGGAGTGCAACCTGGTCCATGCAGATCTGAGTGAATACAACATGCTTTGGCATGATGGGAAGGTGAGCTTATTCTTCATGTGGGGAGGAGAGATTTCATCTACTATGAAATGTTAATACAAAGTAAGTTGCTGTCTCTCTGTGACTACAGGTCTGGCTTATCGATGTCAGTCAGTCTGTGGAGCCAAACCATCCTCATGGACTTGAATTTTTGTTCAGGGACTGTAGGAATGTATCACAGGTAGGACCTCATCATCTGACTGTCCTCTGTTAATGCTGGATGTTGTGCAAGAGAAAATCAATTTAGAGATAACTAAAAATCAACCAACACAAGTCTGTAAAAAAAATGATTGCCACCACCTATGTGCAAGATCAGTTTTGCTTATTGTGTGTTCAGATGGTGTTTTCCTCTGAAAGGGAAAAAAGTGTGGAAGAATGAAATGGTATTACTAGAATTTAAAACTGCTTTTAGTTGGTTTTATCTGTAGGTCAACAACATCAAAAATGTCATTTTAACTAAATATTGTAATTGTAACTCGGGGAAGGAAAAGGAGTGTTCTGTTTTGTGAAGTGTTTAATGTGTGCTTTTTGTATTGACTAGTTCTTCCAGAAGGGAGGTGTGGCAGAAGCACTTAATGAGCGTGAACTCTTCAATGCTGTCTCAGGTTTTAATATTACAGCTGACAATGAAGTAGACTTCCAAGCAGAGGTAAAGCTTTTTCTGTGTGTAACAGTTGAATTTGTTTAGTGAGTAGCTGTTGTAATTCCTTAACTTTCCGAGTTTAGTTTGTATGATTATTGTGCGTGTAAATATAATTTCAGCAATCGTTCTCCCTATTTTTTTTTTTAAACTTGATAATTTCAACATAGTAAAAATGTTCTCTGAAACTTAGGTTGACAGGTCTCTCCGTTCCCTTTCCTTGATCTCCCTGCTTCCAAATATAAACGGTGTCATGTTGCATATAATTCCTTCTTTCAGTATTAAAGGAAATTTAGTGATCTCTTTTGGTTCAAAAGCTGGCTTTGTTGTCTTCCCTTACAGATGTTAAAGGTTGCACAGAGAAAGGAAAGCTGGGTTAAAAATAGTAGTTGTTCTACTGCTTATTTTTCATACTTTAGATTTTCAATTTTCAAGCTTAATATCATGCTAATAGAAATATGGACTAGGAATCTATGGTCACCTTTGGCTATTAATTTTTAAATTTTAGCTGTAACTCCTCAAGGCGTGCATCATGATATGAGATATTTATAAAAATAAGTTGTCAAACATTTTAGTAATTAAAATAGGGTCCACATGGCAATTCTACTCAGTTTGTAATGACAGTGTAGGCTTATGCTGGTGCAGCATGTAGTAGGTGGGAGCTTGAAACCAGTTAAGTCATAGGACAGGTCCACAAATTGAGGAAGGGGTATAAAGGGAGCACATCACTGTTCCAAGATCCTTATGTATCAGTTCAGCAAAACCCAATTCCCTCACTGGCTGTGTTGTGAGCATCGGTGGGGGGGTTGGTTTTGTTGTAGTTAGTTCTACATCACCTTTTTTTTGCTTACAAATTTTATGGGAAAGACAGACATTGCTGTTTACGTGTAGGTGAGTTTTAGCACCTCATACTTAAATTTCAGATTTTGACTTCAGTTGCTAGTAACTAAAACTGCCTCCCCTAGAACACAAGAGGAAGTAATCCAGACATAACAATCTGAAGATAATAAGCTGCCAGAGTGTGTTACACTGATTGCACAAAACATTTAAATATAGCTGTCTTCACCTTTCACCATTAAAAGCGATTGCAGTGGATTTGTAATCATGGCATTAATTGGAATTTCTCCAACGCTGATGGATTTGCTGAGTTACAGTAGAGCTGTTCAGAGTTGGAGAAAGGGAAGCTTTAGTACTTTGGGGAATGCAGCTGAACTCTTAAGAATCATCCAGTCCTCCCTACAACAGGTGTATTTCAGTTATACAGCATGAAACTGTAAATGAGTGCTACTGCTTTCATTAATTTGCTGAGAAGAGGTGTTTCAAGCTGTACTTCCAAAGTGTATTGTCCTGTACATGTGGCTGAATCATTGAAATATTATATATACCTGATCAGTCATCCCAAGTACCCTTTTAACACTGTTTAGAAATATTCTGGTGCAGGCACGGCTTTGATTTCAGCATGGATTTATTTTTGGCTCTCTAGATTGAAGCTTTGGAGAAGATGAATGAAGATCACGTGCAGAATCATGGAAAGAAACTGTCAATGTTTTCAGGCGACGGAGACCCACCTATATATGATGAATAGCACTGAGTGCATAGCTGCTAACAAAACTAAACACAAATGTACTGCTTCTAACCACGTTGGTGCAGTGGTAAACGTCAACTACCAATGTCAAGAGAGAGTGGTTGACTGGGAATAGCAAAATGGAAAACACAGCGAGAATGTGGTGATGCCTCAGTGGTTTGGTTGTTTTTTTTTTTTTTAACTTAGCCCACACTTCAGGCTGGCACTGTGAGAATGGACTGTCACTACCTCTTCCAATGGTCTGACAACTTCACCAATTGCCCAGTTACAGCAGACTAATGTAGCTGCAGTGATCATATTTTGCATGATTCGGAGCTTGTCTGTTCTAGTTGTGGGT
>VXBJ01006946.1:30451-65331 GCA_013400055.1 Nycticryphes semicollaris
TTTTTTTTTTTTTTTTTTTTTTTCCTAATTAAAAATTGTGTATGGACACAATGTCAGTGAACTTCTCATCCTTCTCCAGTGAGGGCAAAATGGAAAGCCAAACTATGCACTGCAATCAAACGAAAATGTTTAACAAACCAATGCCTTTATGTATGCAAAAGTCGGGACCTTTTCATTTGAAGTACATGGAATGTGGCTCTATCTATCTCTGTAACTACATTTGGGTTTTACACGAGAAACAGACTTGAATCCAACCAGCAGAGGACTTCTTTGGTGATGTGCCAGGAAATCCTGAGAGCTGCATCCAAGTTGCTTAACCAAGACTAAGTTCAGTTAGTGTCACGTCACTCTATATACAAGTGGTTCTAAGAACTCAGTGCAAGCAAAAAAAAAAAAACCCAAATCTCTATAATAATCCTGTCTCTAACTGGACATTCTGGGTAAAGCATCAAACGTTCTTACTCCAAAGATAATCATAGACTATGAAAACTTAATAGTAGTGGTCTCTCTTTTTTTTTTTTTTTAAACAAAGCTTTTTTCCTACAAGCGCGAAAAGAAAACTCAGATTTGTCTTTCTCATGCTTTTATTCTTAATGCCAGTCTTTTTATTGTAGCAAGTTCTAACAATCCAGCAATGTTTCTCTCCAAAACAGCACATTTAAAGATGAACTGATGTAGTGGGATGGTTCGAACTAAGAAATTCCGATTGATTTCTTTTTAACTGGTTGCTGTTTCTGATGCTGCTCTTTATCAAGCAGAATACAGTGTTGCTCACGTGACGTTCTCACAGTGTGCTGTGAAAGTGATTCTTTCTTTCTTTAAATTTTTGTTGTTGTTGTTGTTGTTTGTTGGAAAACTGGTGGTGAAGTAAAAACTGAAGATCCTGTGCTGGTACTCTTGCGTGGTTCTTGGCATTGTACAAGCCTTTGCTCATCCTCAGTGCTGCCCTGAAGCAGTCTTAGGGTAGGACTACACTAATTCATTAAAACAAAAGAAAAATTACTATTTTGGTGGGTGCTACCTAAACGGTAAAAAACCTTGATGTCTCTGCCAGTTTCATCTCAGTACTTGGATCCTCTTTTCTGAGTTAGGCAGTTGTCTTGCATTTACCCTTTACTTTTGAAATAAAGGAACTTTCTTCTTTTGGACACTTAAGCCTATTCCAGTTGCTCAAAATAATGATGCTGGGGAAAGAACAGACCAGGTCTGAGGAAGGTGCTACAGTCATCTAACCCCTTCGGGAATTTGCTTAGAGTTATTTAACATCTGGGTCAAGTAGTTGAAAATAAGGGAGAAGTTGCTTAAATAAGCATTCTTTCTGGAAAAAAAAGCTCAAGCGTTCTAGGATAATTATTACTAAGCAATAAGAATCTTAGGAGTAATTTTAGATTCTTGTCATTTTTAATTAAAAGATTGACTGAATTAACTTTCATGACACGTCTATTTTAATGGCCAATTCTAAAACCACCAAAGTAGTTTCAAGTTGTGTATTTATGTACTTGTCTGCTGATTTACCCCCTTGGTTTTCACTACCTCAATATTCCTTTTGCAATTGTAGAAGGCGCTTGTTCTCCTGTAGGGAAGTAGGAGAAGGTTAGAAGTCGGTAGAATTTGACCTTGACTTAACTGAACTTTTGGCTAAAATACAATGATCTTTTCTTTTATCTTGTAAAAAACAAAAATGATTAAGTTTAAATGCTCTGGAAATACTTGTGCGCCCTCTCTAGTTAACGTAGGACAGTTTGATGACACGGGAAGGTTCTACAGAACAACCAACTTGTCATTCGTAGTCGTGCTTTCAGTTTCTTGAGTCTGATGTGAAATAAGGAGAAGGGGACTAAGGGGCTCAGGACTGTCAGTAAGCAGCTGTTTGTGTCACACAGTGATAATAATACCTGCTACTCGAAGTTGTATTTCTACTGTACTAAGTTGCACCACTTTTTTTCTCACCCCCCTCCCCTCTAGTTTTTTCTCTTTCTAAACCGTGAAGTAATGGTATGATAATAACCAATATGCAATCCATTTCTGAATTATACTGTAGGTTTTGCAACTAGTGAACTACGGTATTTGCCAGCAAATCAGCTGAGAAGAGCTCCACTGCTAGTTTATTGTCCAAGCTAAACTACAAACGAACTAAATTCAGCGGAAATCCAGGCTTTAACTTCGATGCTTTATTAATACTGTTCCTGAAATAGGGAAATTATCATAGAATCACCTGGTCCGGAAGGGACTAGCCACTAAAAAGCAGTTTCGTGTCCCCAAAGCAGTGTGAATAGTAGCGTTTGGTTCCTCTTCTGTTCTCCTTTTCCTCACACGGCCTGGGCGTCCTGCGCCTTTAAGGCGGGCTGGTCCCGCGTCACGTGTGAGGGGAGTGTAAACAGGAAGCGGCCGGCCGGGAGGGGGAGTTGGTTGAAGGCACCGTTTTTGCAGCGGGTGACTTCGCGAGCCGCCGCCATGAGCCGCGAGCCGCCGCCGCCGGGGGAGGAAGAGGCGCCGGGAGGAGGAGGAGGAGAAGGAGAAGGGAAAGAGGGAGCCGGAGCCGGAGCCGGGGAAGGCGGTTGCTACCTGGCGTTGTGCGCGCGGCCCGTGCACTTCGAGAAGGCCAACCCCGTCAACTGTGTCTTCTTCGACGAGGCCAACAAGCAGGTGGGGGCGGCGGCGGGCTCTCCCCGCGGGGCGGTGGGAGGCTGCTGTGTGTCGTCCCCCTCCTCCCCGCTGTCCCCCGCCTTCCCAGTCCTGACAGGCCGCAGGGCGGTGTTTGCCGGATCGTCGCCTCAGGAGCTCGGCCCGCCCGCGGGCTGTGCGAGGGAGAGCCGCCGCCTCGCGTGGGTGCCCTGGTGGGCGGCTGGGGAGAGGGAGCGGCCGGCGGGTGCTGGGTACCCCCTCCGTGCCTCGTAAGGCCGGGGCGGCGTTCGGGCCTGTTGCCTCAGCCTCTCCCCTCTTCGAGAAGAGGGATCTGGAGGCTCTCATGCCTGGGTTTGGTTTCCTCCCCATCCCTCAGCTGCTGAGCGTCAGGCTGGTTGTTTCTCTTCTGTGGAACTGCTGCGGTGGCGAGGTCTTGCTGCTGGGTGGCTGGCTCGGGACGTGTCATCTTGCTAGAGGCAGTAGAAGTTTATTTTCTCAAATGCATCGACGTAGATTTATTAGGTTGGATTTCACTTGCCGTTGCTCTCACTGCCCAAAGGTCCTTCTGGGATTCTCTAGAATCAGCACTTTCTTTTTGTACCAGGTGTTCCAGCATTACTGTCAAAGTTTGTCACTTCACTGTTGGCTTCGTTTCTCTGAATTTTTTTTTCCCTTTTCAATTCCTAAAGTTCAGTGTGTTCATAAAAAATTAGTATTTGTAGCTTTACTGTGCCTCAGACTTGAGTTGATGCTTTGCTTTTCATTTCTTTGCTTTAGGTTCTTTTAAATGCATTTCTCCTTAACATCCCTGTGGGCTTCTGAGTATTCAATTCAGTATAGCTAAAAGTTCCACAGTCTGTCATGAGATTTATATAGATTTGAATACATTCCACTGTCTAATTCCTGTAACTGTTCTGTGACCTCAGCATTCACAGGATTGAAATGTTCAAGCTTTCTTCTCCACATGGTTTGGTATGGTTTGCCATGTGCAGCAGGGACATGATCAGTGGCATATTTGGAGAGGGAGGAGTATTTCTGGGAGGTGTTTTCTGTCAGTTGCACTCTGTTTAGAATTATTGGTGTCCTGTCTCTTTATAAACCATAATCCTTTATTCACATTTTGAGGGCCAGTTTAAATAAGATGACTTAAACAGGCTTTTCAGGTGCCACTATATCATAGCGTGGATGTGATGTAACTGCACAGAAACAGGTTGTTAAAAGCTCACTTGAAAGAAACATAGTTTCAACTGTCTATTTAATTCTCTGTGTTTTCTTGCTACTCTGAAATCGTTTAATTTCCAGTGTGTCTCTAAATCATTTGTAACCAGCTTTTCAATGAGTTTCCCACATGAGTGGCCTTCTGAGAGATCTGCCCTTGCTATCTTCTTATCTCGCAAAGATTAAGAGAGCGTTGTCTTCATTTTCTGTCTATGTTAATATTAAAGTAGTTAAACTAAGTATTTCTCATCCTAGTAAGGCTGTAGACTTGCTTGCAATTTGTCATCTTGACAGCTGTATTCCTGTGCAAGCATACTGCACCAGTAGCAAGGCTGATATTACAAAACAATATATTTGTTATTCTGAGACCTGATCTGTGTGTTTAGTGCTTTTGCACATAAAACAAGTACAAATAAGGCATATGCTTGACTTGCTAAGCCAGTTAAAGTTTGTAACAGCATAACTTTTTTTTTAATGTTCTCTTATTCCAGCTCAATAAATGGTGTGGCTGTGGCTGGTTTTACACATATATATGTGCAGTTGTGCTAAAGGAATTCTTTAAGTTGATAGTGCAAGTTGGCTGAAACTTCTTAGGTACATGCAAAACTGCAGATTACTGTTAAACTATTCCTGTCTAATAACAGGTTCTGGCAAGATCAAGCTTCTGGATCATTGAATTGCATCTCTTTCCAGTCCCCAAGGGTTTTTTTGTTTTAAACAATATGCCCTGATGTCTTGGATACTTTTCCTAGTACCCGCCTTAGGAGAACATGAATATTAAAAAAAAAAAAAAGAAAAAAGAAAAAGCTTATATAGAATTTTACTGTTTTAACTTGCCCAGTAGTTCAGCATATGCCTACAAGGTTCTTACATTACCATTGGAAACCTGTCAACTCTAAACAAACTTGGAACTCAGAGGAAGGAATTGATTATTTATGGGACCTGTGTGAACTGGTAAATCTGCGTAAGAACAAAACTTGCTTCTAGTAAAAAAATTAAAGGTACGGCTCATAGAAAAGCCAGCATGTTAAGGTTATGATTTTGAATGAGCTACAAATGTGTTCAAAATTTTATCATAGGTTTTTGCTGTTCGATCTGGTGGAGCTACAGGAGTTGTTGTTAAAGGTTTGGAGGACAGAAATCCCATTTCCTTCAGGTAAGGCACCTTCATCTTTGTATTTTGGGGTTGAATTCTGAAGTTTTAAAATTATGCGGTATTTATCCCTGATCTACTGTAATTCAGGCATAAAAATTTTAAGTAATTCTGATCATATTTTGATTTTCTTTTTATATATAATCTTGCAATTAGGATGGCATGCTTTGTCCTCATGAATTTATACTCTTCTTGGGGAGGTGGGGGGAGGGAAAGGTGTTAGTCTGAGGCTTTTGTATTTAATTAAAGCATTTTATAAAGAACATGTAGAATCATAGAATAGTTTGGGTTGGAAGGGACATTTAATGGTCCAACCTCCCTGCAATGAGCAGGGACATCTTCAACTAGAACAGGTTGCTCAGAGCCCCCTCCAGCCTGACCTTGAATGTTTCCAGGGTTGAAACATCTACTGTTTCTCTGGCAATATGTTCCAGTGTTTCACCACTCTCACAGTAAAATATTTCTTCTTCTACCTAGTCTGAATCTGGCCTCTTTTAGTTTAAAACCATTACCTCTTGTCCTATTGCAACGTGCGCTGCTAAGAAGTTTGTCCCATCTTTGCTGTAAGCCCCCTTTAAATACTGAAAGGCCACAATACAGTCTCCCTGGTGCCTTCTCTTCTCCAGGCTGAACTACTCCAACTCTTTTGGCCGGTCCTCTTGGGAGAGGTGTTCCATCTCTCCTCTGGACCTGCTCCAACAGGTCCATGTCCTTCCTGTGCTGAGAGCTCCAGAGCTGGACACAGTAGTCCAGGTGGGGTTTTCACCACAGCAGAGTAGAGGGGCAGAACCATCTCCCTCGACCTTCTGGCCGTGCTTCTTTTGATGTAGCCCAGGATATGGTTTGCTTTCTGGGCTGCAAGCGCACATTGCGGGCTAATTCCCAGCTTTTCATCCACCAGTACCCTCCAGTCCTTCTCTGCAAGGCTGCTCTCAATCCCTTCATCCCTCAACCTGTATTGATACCAGAGGTTTCCCTGACTCAGATGGAAGACCATGCACGTGTCCTCCCAGACCTCCATGTCCCTTAACGTAGTTTCTAGGAATATATATGTATCTTTATGTATAATGTATATTCTATAAGCAGCTGGAAGAAATCTCACAGTTGCTAGCCCTTGTTCTTGTAGGGGACTTTAATTTACCAGATGTTTGCTGGAGATACGATACAGCAGAGAGGAAACAGTCTAGGAGGTTCCTGGAGTGTGTGCAAGATGACTTCCTGACACAGCTAGTGAGGGGAAAGGCACCCCATTGGACCTGATGTTTGTGAACAGAGAAGGGCTGGTGGGTCATATGGCAGTTGGAGGCTGTCTTGAGCATAGTGATAACAAAATGATAGAGTTTTTGAATCTTGGAGAAAGAGGGGGTCAGCAGAACTGCTACCTTGGACTTCCAGAGGACAGACTTGGCATGTTTAGGAGACTGGTTGACAGAGTCCCTTGGGAAGCAGTACTAATGGGCAAAGGAGTTCAGGAAGGCTGGACATTCTTCAAGAAGGAAATCTTAAAGGCTCAGGAGCAGGCTGTCCTCAGGTGCCAAAAGATGAGCCAGCAGGAAAGAACACCAGCCTGGCTGAACAGAGAGTTTTAGCTGGAACTCAGAAGAAACAAAAAAGAGAGTTTATGACCTTTGGAAGAAGGGGCAGGCAACTTGGAAGGACTACAAGGGTGTTGTGAGATGATGCAGGGAGGTCATTAGAAGGGCCAAAGCCCAACCAAAACTTGATCTGGCTACAGTGGCAAAAGACACTAAAAATGTTTCTATAAATACATTATCAACAAAAGGAGGGCTATGGGGAACCTCTGTCCTTTATTGGATGTTGGAGGAAACATAATGACAAAGGATGAGGAAAAGGCTGAGCTACTTAATGCCTCAGTCTTTAATAGTAAGGCTGGTTGTTCTCGGGGTACCCTGCTGGAAGACAGGGATGGTGAGCAGAACGAACTCCCATAACCCAAGGGGAAATGGCTGCCAACCTGCTACACTACTTAGACATGCACAAGCCTATGGGGCAGGACAGGATTCACCCAAGGCTACGGTAGAAGTGCTTACTAAGCCACTTTCCATCATTTATCAGCAGTCCTGGCAAACCATGGAGATCACAGTTGATTGGAAGTTAGTAAATGTAATGCCCATCTGGAAGAAGTGTCCAGAGAACTACAGGACTGTCAGGCTGACCTTGGTGCTGGGGAAGGTTATGGAGCAGACTCATCTTGAGTGCCATCATGTGGTGTGTACAGGACAACCAGGTGATCAGAGCCAGTCAGCATGGGTTTATGAAAGGCAGGTCCTGCTTGACTAACCTGATCTCCTTCTAGGACAAGTTGACCTGCTTAGCAGATGAGGGAAAGGCTGTGGCTGTTGTCTCCCTAGGCTTTAGTAAAGCCTTGGATACCGTTTCCCACAGCATTCCCCCAGAGAAACTGTCTTATTGCGGTTTGGATGGGCCATACTCTTTAATGGGTGAAAAAATGACTGGGTGGCCAGGCCCAGAGTTGTGGCGAATGGAGTTAAATCCAGTTGGCAGCTGGTCACAAGTGGTTTTCACTGGGGCTCAGTACTGGAGCCGGTTATGTTTAATATCTTTATGGGTGATCTGGACAAGGGGATTGAGTGCACCCTCAGTCAGTTTGTAGATGGCACCAAGTTGGGTGGGAGTATTGATTTTCATGAGGGTAGGATGACTCTGCAGAGGAATCTGGACAGGCTGGATTGAAGGGCCAAGGACAGTGGTATGAGGTTCAACAAGGCCAAGTGCCGAGTCCTGCACTTGGGTCACAACAACCCCATGCAGTGATACAGGTTTGGGTAGAGTGGCTGGAGAGTTGCCTGGCAGAAAAGGACCAGGGGGTGTTGGCTGACTGTTGGCTGAACACGAGCCAGCAGTGTGCCCAGGTGGCCAAGAAGGCCCACAGCATCCTGGCCTGTATCAGAAATAGTGTATCAGCAGGATGAGGGAAGTGATCGTCTCCCTGTACTCGGCCCTGGTGAGGCCCCATCTTAAACTGTGTCCAGTTTTGGGTCCTTCACTACAAGAAAGACATTGAGGTGCTGGAGCAGGTCCAGAGAAGGGCAATGAAGCTGGTGAGGGGTCTGGAGCACAAATCTTATGAGGAGCAGCTGAGGAAGCTGGGGCTGTTCCGCCTGGAGAAAAGGAGACTGAGGGGAGACCTGATCAGTCTCTACAACTGCTTGAGAGGAGGTTGTAGTGAGGTGGGGGTCTGTCTCTTCTCCCAAATAAGAAGCGATAGGACAAGAGGAAATGTCCTTAAGTTGCACCAGGGGAGGTTTAGATTGGATATGAGGAAAAATTTCTTCACCAAAAGGGTTGTCAAACACTAGAACAGGCTGCCCAGGGACGTGGCTGGGTCAGCATCCCTGGAGGTATTTCAAAGAAGTGTCGATGTGTTGCTAAGGGCCATGGTCTAGTGGTGGACTCAGCAGTGTTATGTTGATGGTTGGACTTGATGATATTAAATGTCTTTTCTAACAAAAGTGGTTCTACAATTCTATATGTGAGAGAGTGTGGGGATTCAAACTTGTGATTCCTAAGCAGTGACTTACTGTAGGATGCAGTTTAGCAAAATGAAGTAAACATAAATGTGTACAGAATCATAATATCTGAATTTTATGCTGGTGGTTCAAGCATTTCACTACTCTTGTCACAAATCCTGAGGGAGCTGAAAATATTCAGTGAACTTCAGGAGGTTCCACAATTTTCCTGCTTGATGACGTAGCACTCTTTTTCCTGGAGTTAATAACACATACTGGAAGTAGAGCTACCTTATTCAGGTGAATTGTACTGCTGCTTTTTTGTTAAGAATACATTTATATTTACTTTTTTTAAAAATTATGTGAAAATAGCCTTGCTCTCCCATTAACATTAGAAATTCTTCTAGAGAATGTGTTCTGATGAGGAAGTGGATAGGCTTGTGTTAATTAGCAGTGAAACTGGCAGTAAAGGAGCTGATTGCAGGATGTCAGTGAGTGTCACAGAACTCCAGACTCCACCGGGGCAGGTTTGAATACTCCCAGTCTTCCAGTTCCATATCACAGGCCATCGGAGCTGAACGTTTGGAATAACTTCAAGTGCTACTTTGTGTGACCTCAGTCATGTTTCTGTAACAGATGTGTTCAAGATTTCTGACGAGTGAACTGCCACTATCTTCCAGTTTAAATTTTGAATCCTATACTTGTTATGCAACATTCATAAGGTGTATTCAAAAGCATTTGCATTACACTTTTTCTTCTCTCCCTTGTCTTTTTGAGGGTATATTACAGAGTTCTGTAAGAAACTTTTAGACGACATTTCGATAATATTTTTTTTCTTTCTGTGTAGGATGGAAGACAAAGGAGAAGTGAAGTGCATCAAGTTTTCTTTGGGGAACAAGATACTGGCTGTGCAGAGAACTTTGAAGAGTGTGGTAAGAAACCTAGGCCCTACAGATAGGCAATAGGAGCTGGAAGTCTTCTACTTAGAGTACCAGAGTAGAAGCCTCTGAGGCAAACGTTGAAGTGGTCTGATGGCTAACAGGAGCTGTGGTGATAATTCCTCTGTCATCCCGAGGGGCTGAATAGGCAACATTGTTGTCTTGCTAGTGTCATCATTTAAGAAAAAGTTGGGGGGGGGAGCCAACTTCTATAAAGAATTCCCTGGCAGAGGTGAAGTGGAATATAGTAAGTCTAGTTTTTCTTCTTTATATCTCATCCAAAATAATTTTATAAACTAATATCTATTCACTTGTATCTATGTGGGCATCTTGTCTGTGCTTCGTAATTGCTAATACCCTTCATGGGCGTTTTTGCAGGATTTTTTGAATTTTATTCCAGATAGCCCTCAGCTAGAATATACACAGGAATGTAAGGTAAGTTAAATCTCCTAAGTTTATATGTTTAAGTAATACTCTAATGTTAGTTAGGCTCGTGGTCCCTACTCTACAAGAGAACTAATTGAGATACCTCACTTAGTTCATGTTTCTGTTTTGAAAGGTGTGTAGTTATTACTACCTATCTGAATTGACGTAAATGAGCAGATGTTAACAATACCATAAAGAATTTCTGGTCCAGTGACCTTAATTCTTTCCTAGAAAGGACTGGAAAGGCTGTGGAGGCAACAAATGCCAAGATTTGGGAAGGTCAAGAGGTGAAGTGCTGATGATACAGAAACAGTAGACAGTAATTATACTAATGCCAGATATGTTAATGTGGATGTTTAATTTCACTCATCAGTGATAGTAAGCTATTATTAATTTGCATACTATGTTTGGTATTTTTAAACAACCCTTCTAATTTTTTTAATTATTATTTTACCAGAAACAAGTACCCATGTCATTGTTTGGTACTTTCCAACTTTTAACTGAGATAAATTTACATTTTGGGGTAATAGAACACTGAAACAAATTTTTAAACATCTAATTTGCACAGATCTTTTTGTGTCCTGTAGACTTTAAAGCTGAAACACTCTCTGCTTCATCGTTTAGGATTATGTGTTTGAGTAAACCATTCTAGCAAACCATTTATGGTAGTGTTCTGAGTGAAGTCAGGGCAAATATTTCCATTTAGTTCTTAATTTCTGTCAACCGAAAGAACACACTTTTCATGTCAAGAATTGGTTGAATTGGCAGTCTGATTTGAACCAAAGGAACTTGGTTGTGTTTAAGGCAAAAAGAAAAGTTGACTGTGTAATAAACTTTTAAATCTTAATTCTACCAAAGATTCAGGTCATACAGTAGCTGCATTCATACATAATTTTGGAAGTCTTTGCAGAAGTAGCTGATGTGTGCTGGCCATCTAGTTGGCCAAAAGTATTAACTTCAATGACTGGATAACTAAATTGGCTTTGGTCATGTTTTCTTCATTTAGTAATATTGCATTATCTGAATAGTTAATTTTTCCAAGTAAAAGAGTGTTTGTTTGCTTGTTTGTTAAAAGACAAAGAATGCCAATATTCTAGGATTCTGCTGGACAAGTTCTACAGAAATTGTATTCATCACAGATCAAGGAATTGAATTCTATCAGGTAACACAAATAACTCCTGTAGGATAGACATATTTAGAGATTTGAAAATGTAAATTTGTGTCTGTGTCTTTGAATTCCTTTCTTCTAGCTCTCTGATTGAGAAAGCACTGCTAAAAAAAATAATAAATTCTGCTGTTTTGTTTGCAGACTGATTATTTTTGTTTGAGAGGAATACTTTTTGGGGCAAAGGGAACTTCACACTAACGGGTTATTTAGTACAGCTAACGAAGACCCTGTGTACAGGAGGACTGAGAACTCTAATGATTCGTGCTCTTGGCTTGGCTTTTGTGGAATATCACTTAATGCAAAACAAATCAGCATCAGGGAAGACGTGTGTGTGCTTCAAATGCAGCAAAGAACAAATAATTGACTAAGATAGTGATACCCTTGTGCAAATTGGCAGCTTCCTCTCTTGTTGATCTCATTGTCTGAGTTCCTCTGTGTTGTATGTAATTACCTTTGCATACATTTTTGGAGAAATCTAATGAATAAACGGTCTTTTGTGATATTCATGCTGAGGGATATTATAAACTTACTCTGAAGTTGTGCACTTCCTAATAGTTCCAGTCCTACAGTTAAAACACGGCGTTTCGTATAATTAGTAACAACTAGTCCTAAAGAAAGTAACTGAAAAAGCAGCATTCTGTCCTGATGATTCAGGGAGAAAAATATATTTGGCACCCAAAAGGATTATGTATGTCAACCTAGCAGGTAAAAGGACAAATTAAAGTGTGTTTCGATGAGAAATTTTTTAAGCTGTTAAGATAGAATCAATTTATATACACTCTTAGTTCTTAAAATAGAAGGCTAAGGAAGCTGGGGATTGAAGGCAGCGAAGATATTTTAATAACTTTTTAATAAAACTTCACTAGGTGATTCAATGTTTTCTCCCCTATGGACAGAACTTAGACCTAGACCTGGATGAGGGGGAAGAGTCAGTGCCTTTCAGCCCGTTAGAATCTGAGAAGTGTTTGATGTGCATTTCCTTGGCTACAGTAAATTGAGGCCTAAGCTGTAATTGTCGGGTTTCTGGGTTTTTTTAATTCTAGCACTTATACTTAAATGTTTCTCATTTAACGTTCCTAGCTACTCTGTATTATCTTCAGGCTTCCAACAGCATAAATGGTAATATAATGTTAATATCCTGTGTTTCCAGGTATTACCAGAGAAGCGAAGTTTAAAACTTCTGAAGAATCAGAGTATTAATGTCAACTGGTACATGTATTGTCCAGAGAGCTCTGTTATTCTTCTGTCAACCACTGTCCTTGGCAATGTCCTGCAGCCATTCTATTTCAAGGTAAAGTGGTATGTTCCAAGCTCTTAATTCCATACACTTCTGGTTTTTTAGGCTGCTTCCTCACTCAAATATTCTATTGCTCTTCTTGCATTGCATGTGTTCACATCCTTGTATGACAATAAGCAAAGGACAAAACAAAAATCTCTAAAGTAGTTCTTAGGCGATGACTTAAAATTAACTAATTTGCTCTTTCTGATGTCCTCTCTGAAAAGAGGTGTGTCCAGCTAATGTTGGACAGTTGACCTTCAGAAAGGGAAGAAAAATACTAGTGACCCAACATTTGATAACAATCTTTCAAGAGATTTTTCTTTTTTCCACTTAAATAAGTGTATGTATCATTTAATTTTACTATGGGCATTTGCAGGCTGTACTGTGGTGATAAAGAAAAATCAAGGGCCTTTCTCTTGTAAGTGTAACTACAACCTTCCAAATGTGCAGGGATGAATTTGAAAAATAAATAAAAAGGGTAGCACTTCACTGTTGTCCCACGATCAAGAGGACTTTGTTTACAGTATTTATTTCTCTTAGCGTTCTCCCTGTGGACAACACTTAAATGTTACTGGGAAAATATTTTTGTCTTGGCAAAAGCTTGTACTGAAAACTAGAAATCTGTTTTAAGTTAATTATGTAGTAAAATTGAGGAAGAGTACTCTGGAGTTCATCTTGCTTCTTTCAAAGGATTAGAAAGATTTGTCTGGTAGTTTACGGGAAGAGATTAAAAAGAAGCTTATTCAAATGGGCTTTCCTGGTGTGATCTCGTGTAGTGTCTGTACTGGATCCTGAAATGACATTCTCTTTGGTGGCTGGGCGGAACTTAGTAGCCCTCACAGCTTTATTTTTAAGGACTTACGTCATACTTCCCACTCAGTATTTTGTGTCAAGTTGTAGCTTAAAGCTAAACAATTCTTATTTTGTGTTCAGAAGGTCATCTTTAAATATTTCCTGAGGAAACTACTGTCTTGAAAAATAGAGCTCCAGCAAAGCATATGTTTCTGTAGCGTTCACGCTTCATGCTCAAGAAGGAGTTAATGAAAATGGGAAGTGAATTTCAGTAGAAGCTTTGGAAACTTGCTTAAATATAAATCAGTTAGGAAAAGTGGAAGAGGAGAGAGAGAACCATGGGTAGGAGCAGGAATGTGCTCTGAGCATAAGGCAGATTGTGGAGTTAGTAGGAACAAAAGGAGACTGTGACTGGTAGCAGGTACTGATATTTTTCCCTTCCCAGTAAGCAGTTATTTAAGAGTTGGAGCATGTGACTTGCTGGCAGACAGACAGGAAATTAAGGGAAATGTTGTTTGAGATCTCCAGTCAATTATAAATGGGATCTGCATACAAACATGTCTTAATTAAAATTGAAATGTTTTGCTGGCTGGAGCTGATGTTGTAAAATCAAGATGATAAAGCTACACAACTGATAATACTAGAAGTCTGTGTTTAGGACTGCAGTAGGAATAAAGTGTAAATCCTTTTATTTTCTTTTTTTCCCCTGTTGGCTATCAGTATTCTTCACCTCCTGGGGGTGCTCTTGGTGCAGCGTTTGATTAAAGGTTACTTGTGACCCGTTTCAAGTCTTTAATAATGGATTTCATTGGGGTTTTTTTTCTGTTTAACAGAGTGGGACAATGTCAAAACTATCAAAATTTGAAATTGAGTTACCTGCAGCACCCAAGTCCTCCAAACTCAGCCTTTCTGAAAGAGATATTGCTATGGCTACAATGTAAGTATCTGACTAATCAAGCCTTTCTTGGAAAAGTATGGCAGTTTGGGGATGCCAAGAAAAGACAAGAACATTATGGTTATTGTTGCACTTGGTTGTTGTTTGAGTAGTTTAGCTTTAAAGTGCTTCACTTACTGCCTCAAACAAAGCATCGAAACAACTCTCTTGGGGCAAAGCAGGAAGGGGAAGCAAACTGAGATGACCTGTGTGAAATTGCTTTTAATTAGTACGGAAATTTTGAGAATGCTTCATTTTTGAACTGCTGTGTGGGTAAAGTTGTTCTTAGATGCCTACTCTTGCATAAGCACAGGCCATGCATTGGGATTCATTAAGTGCTGTTTTAGTCTTTCACTCTTAATCAATCGATTACTTAGGTAATCCTTCATCTGTTCTAGCAGGATAAAATGCTCTAACAGACTGGTAGAGCTCGCTCTTATTTGAAACTAATGCTTTAATCCTGTTGTCTCGTTAGATACGGGCAGCTTTATGTTCTCTATTTGAGGCATCACTCGAGGACTTCCAATAGCACAGGAGCAGAAGTAGTCCTCTATCACTTACCAAGGTAAGAGCAGAAATGAAGCACATTAGCAGCAATTAGCACGTGTGTAAGAGACATCTGCTTTTCTAGTTTACCCAGGGTTACTGACCGGTTCTTCTCATCCCTGTTTCCGTAGAGAGGGCTCCTGTAAGAAGATGCATATTTTAAAGCTGAACAGAACTGGAAAGTTTGCACTGAATGTTGTGGATAACTTGGTGGTAGTACATCATCAGGATACTGAGGTGCAATTTGTTTATATTATGCTGTGACTTAACTTTTAAAAGTTACGGGCAGATTTTAACAGTGAAGCCCATTAGCTCTAGAATAACATTTTTGCATGCGCTTAGCTTTTCTAAAAGCCAGAGTGTTTGCAAGAAGAAGGCCATAAGGGTATAAGAGACTGAAAGCTGTCCTTTTGCCTTGTTGAAATAACGTTTAATCAGAGCTGTTGTTAATGCCTGTTTTTTCTTACACTTTTTTTTCTTGTTACTTTCCTATGGTATGTTGCTGCTGCACTGTGTAGGCTTTTAAGGCATTATATGAGTAGTTAAATTGAATGCTAAATTACTCATCCCAGGAATTTCTCCAGTAACACAGATGTGAATGGTATGTTTCTATGACACAAACTGGCCTGGATCTACAAAAACTATGAACAGAAATTATTTTAGGCACGTGGTAGCCCAGGTAAAACTTGTGCTTGTCTGCAGCTTCAGTGGCAAGGCTTCATCAGTGGTAAAGCTAAAGCAGTATTTTGCTCTTAACTTGTGGAAAGGATTTGGCTTCTTGCATTATCTTGTCTCAGGCAGCTTCAAGAACTGGAGCATGTCATCTCATTAGGATAATTAGTTGATGTTTCAGTTCTAATTCATGTTCATTCTACACATTAGCATTTAACCCAGAGCACTTATTCTCCAGCATTTTGGTCAAGCTATAAACATGACTACATAAACACAGACAAAAAAATGAGACTGAAGAGGGTAGAAAACAATAATTGAAGTCATGTTTCATTAGCCCTTGAAAGCAAAGCTAGTTCCACTGTGCAAGGCTAAGAATGTGACCCGTACTGGATAGAAGCATTAGTGACCTGAAATGGAGAACGTGAGATGGACCCATGAAGAGCAGCCTGAATATGTGTAAACGTGTGGTAATTCCCATTTGTGAATACTCATTTTCTCTTCTCAATTGCAGACTTCAGTTATATTTGACATCAAGCTAAAAGGAGAATTTGATGGATCTACTACCATCCATCAGTTTGTACTTCCACCTCGGTCAATACAACCCTATCAAATACCTGTAGCAGGTAGAACTCTCTATAATAAATATCCTAACACTGTTGTCAAGATTATCTAAATGTAACAGCTGGTACACAAGAGTGTTTCAGTTTTTAGGAGGCTGGTTACTAACGTTTCTATTACATGTATGTAGGAAAGGGAGCAAAGAAAGTAAGAAGGAATTGAGTGTAAATTTGTGTCCAAATCTTGTGCCTACTACAGAAAAGTAAAAGTTGTTGTTTATGGTGCATACTTCCCAGAGCTGTTTGCTTTTAATACTCCAAAGTTGTGGTTGTTTTTATGTTTTGGCCACAGCTGCAGGAGCCTGTGTGTGTACTGGCAAGCACTTCATGCTTTTCTGGCTGAAGTCATGACTATTTAACTTTCTAAATCACATAAAGAGGCTGAAAGACGATCCAAGCTTAGAATTAAATTTCGGATGAGTTTAGAAGCAGTGCTAAGACCAGTCTTAGGACTTCAACAAGAGTCATTGTCTTGGATTATCTTTCTGTTCTCCTGTCCTAGAAGTGTAGCAGATAATTACCCTCAAGCTAGAAGTAGCTAGAAATAGTCTGACCATAGTTCTGCTAGCATATGGCAAACTGTGGTTCTCTTCAGGGAAGAGAAAGGTGCTTAAAAAAAACTTTTAAAACTCTTTAACATCTGAATTTTGAAGTCTCTAGTAGCCACTACAACTGATAAATCTGCAGGTGGAGGTTTGTATTGAGCAAAGGTTAGGACCAGAAAGTACAAACCAGTTTGCTTTTTAAGAAACTGAAGTGATTACTTGTAAATACAGCAAATGGCACCTTATGCATTTAGAATCGTAGTACTAGAGCTGGAATACTTCCACCTGCATGATTTCACTTGGCTGAAAAAACAAAACAATCATGCTTTGAAGGATCTGGTCACCTTCCCAGTGTCAGAATCCTTGTAGATGATCTGGCTACAGAAATGGGCATATATTTTTTGCCTGTGTACTGTAGGACTGCTAAACGTGTTACACTCCATACTTGCCTTTCCAGTGTTAAGACTGTTAGTGTAGGACAGCTGTCAGACTGCAGTTTGTCACCTGATGCTCATTTTTCTGCAGGTCCAGCCTCTGTGACAAGTCAGGCTCCTGTTCCATGTAAACTCTGTATCCTTTAAATACTCTGGAAGTGCAGGTGTCTAACTGCACGAGCATGGAGGACGCCAGCATTTCTTACATCAACCCATTGACTCTTGCTTTAGCCTGGAGTCAATACTTCACATGTATTTTTTTTTTTGAGACAAAATAGTGCACTTCCTGAGAGACCCTAATGCTTTTGTGGTTGTAAATACAGAAATCTAGTATAATGTAGTACCTCATTGGGTGGTCATTTGAGATGCACGTGTGAAACTACTGAATAATAGACCACAAAATGGAAGAGAGTAATTCCAAAAATATAGTTGAAGACCTTATATGAAGAGGTGACAGTAAAAGAAAACAAATTAATGGGCTCTGCTTCAGTATAGTAATGTAAGCTTAGTAGCAGTGGTTTAGAACCAACGTTAAAATGGATGTTAGAACTTAACTTTAAAACTTCAGATTCTTCTTCTTGGATTGTCTTTCAACCTGATATTATCATCAGTGCAAGTGAAGGTAAGTGCTCAGCTGTTTGACTCTACTACACTCCAGGGGGACTAGTTTATGCCTTCAGTGTGCAAACCTAAAGTGACTGAGCCGATGTACACAGTAAGATGACTGTTCTTGTAGTGATAACTGAGGCTGGCTGTATCTTTACTACAGCTTTTCAGGGGTAAGACTGAGGAAGGCAAATAAATACCTCATTTAAGGTGGAAAACTTGGATGTCTAGGCTATACAGTGTAAGGCAATTCACTTTGTTTTACTCTTCCAAATCAAGGTTACCTCTGGAGTCTTCAAGTGAAGCTTGAACCTGTAGTTAACCTCTTGCTAGATAAAGGAAGACTAATGGATTTCCTTCTCCAAAGGAGAGAATGCAAAATGGTTATCTTGTCTGTGTGTTCTCAAAGTAAGTTCATGTGCTTTGTCTGTACCTAGAAAGTACAATACTGCTTATTTATAAATGCTCACACAACTGCACTGTTTTTAAGCTTGAGACAACTTCTGAAGCCAGCTTAGTCCTGTAAGATGTCATTTGCCTGGACTACCCTCAGTCAGCATCCTGAGGGAGTTCTTTAACCACATGAAAGGATGCAACTCCCCCGCTCCCTCCCATTTGAAGTACATCTGACATAACTGGAAGTGCTTCTTTGAAGTTCAGAATCAAGTTTAGATCAGAGATCACCCTTTAGAAAACAGCAATTTTAAGCCCCTGGTTATTTCTCCTCATAGTTCTTTTTTTTTTTTTCTTTTTATCTTTTCAGTGCTCAGTGAGCCAGAAAGGGGATCACTGTCTGTGATTGCAACTGTTTTTGACAAACTGAATCACGAATATAAGAAGTACTTGGAAGCTGAGCAAAGCTATACTATGGTAAACCATGTTAGCTACAGCAGCTTACAAAGACAGGATGATGCTACTTGCATTTCTGGTTGCATCATGGTGAAGGCAAAATACCTGCCTGCTCTCTCCCATTTAGGAAAGGTCCACTGTGCCAGGTGCACTCCCACTTAGCACTCTCTTGTGGCAGATGCTGTGTAGCTCATCTCCAGTGTGACAAGTAACATACCCCAGTGCTTGGAAGCAAAAAGAGGGTTGAAGCTCAAAAAGCAACTGGGAACCTGTAACTATCAAAACAGTCTCTAAAGCACTGATTTTACAGCACACTGTACCAGTGCACAGTGCATGCAGCCCTGATGCAGCTCAGAATTCCTTTTGTTAAGATACCCAGTTCAAGCACTAACTCCCATATTAGAGCCACATACTAAAAGTCCTTCTAAAGCTGTCACCGTAGTCAGTTTGATTCATCTCCTGGCTTTGAGACATATAATATAATCACAGCTCTATTGAAAACTTGTAAAACTGGTTTTGACTTTAATACTGAAGCCCACCCTGAACAGAATGCATCTAGTATAACGTGACCAGAGATGTTAGTTTGCTCAGTAACAAAAGATGTTTATAATTACATTCCCAGTAGAAAACAGTCTCTGAACAGATGAGACTGACTAAAACTGTACTACAACTCTACAGAGTTTCCTTTTAAAAAGGCTTTCTTCTTGTAGGTGGTAGAAGCAGGCCTGAGTAGAAGTAATCCACTCCTGAAACGCCCAGTCCGCACTCAAGCGGTTATTGACCAGTCTGACATGTACACACACGTTTTATCTGTATTCACAGAGAAGAAGGTAAGTTAATTTTAAGTGCTAGTTTGGCAGCAGTCTCAGAGCAGCAAACTTACCTGCTTGAAATAGCCCATGGAAGGCTTTATTGTCAGCACAAGGGTATTTTGATGCCCATTCTTACAAGGTATTCATTATTTTCATGCAAGTTCCACCTAACACTTTTTTCTTGTCCAGGAAGCTCCTCATAAGTTTACCATAGCCGTCTTGATGGAATACATTCGCTCTCTAAACCAGTTCCAGATTGCAGTTCAGGTAAAGTGCTCCCATGCCAAGCGTATCACCTCACTCCATGTAATTATGTGGAGTTTCAGATCAGCCTTGGTCGTGTTCTAAGTGCTACACAATAGCACCTTCTCGATTGTAAAACCTGGTATTGAGACATTCCTTTGATGGTCTTCCTGCATCCACAGCACTACTTGTACGAGTTGGTCATCAAAACCCTTGTTCAACACAACTTGTTCTACACGCTCCATCAGTTTCTGCAGTACCACGTGCTCAGTGACTCAAAGCCTTTGGTATGTAAGACAAGTTGCTTCAGTCACCTAGTGATGGAGGTGGGAGGTCTTCAGAATTTTAAGGTTATTCCTACTTTTGCCCTAGGCTTGTCTGTTACTGTCCCTGGAAAGCATTTACCCTCCCGCACATCAGCTCTCTCTGGACATGCTAAAAGTAAGCATTTCAGACTATAGTAACTCCGTGTCACATGTGGGTTAGACTTGTCAAAGAGCTTACCTGACCGAGCTTGAAGCGAGTAGCTAGCAACTCAGTCATTTGTTAGAAGCATAGTCTTACAGCTGTGATTGACTTCACAGAGACTTTCCACAGCAAATGATGAAATAGTGGAAGTTCTGTTGTCCAAACACCAAGTTTTGGCCGCTTTGAGATTCATCAGGGGTATTGGAGGACACGACAGCATTTCAGCCCGCAAGTTCCTCGATGCAGCAAAACAAGCAGAAGATGACATGCTTTTCTATACTATATTCAGATTCTTTGAACAAAGAAATCAGCGGTTACGAGGAAACCCTAGTTTCACACCAGGTAAGCAAGAAGCAGTTAGACCAAGGTACTCAGTTGTGCAGACAGAACTAAGACTCGTTTCACTTCCACTCCAGCCAAATCTGTATTGGAAGATAAAACTCTTAGTAGGTTCTAGCTTGTATTTTTAGGCTTACCTTTAAGCATAGTTCCAAAGCTAACTTTGGTTTACTCCTTTGTATACTCCAGGAGCAAAGAGACTGAGCCAAACAGGAACTTGCTGATTAACCTGTTTGGCTGGCAGTTGCTTGCACTGCTTATTTTAGCAAAGCCATCATCTCCAATTAGTGTTTTCTCCTGAAGCCTGGAACCGGGTCAAGGAACCTTTGAGTTCAGTTGTCAGTTTCCTCAGAGTGCAAAAACTCAAGGCAAAGCTGGTTTTATACTACAGTCACTCTCACTGTAAAAACCAACCGTAACTGCTTGCACCAGCAACATGTTCTTAATCACTGAACAGTCTGGAGACACAGCATCTTACTCTAAGATCTTAGATCTTGACAGTAAAAGAAGCCCATAAATCTGCTGGTTTGATACAGGAACTAGATCAGGCATCTACTTCACCACAAGACTCCCTCGGTGTTCCGCTGCTTTAAAGGCATTAAAACTCCTTTACTCCAAGGCAATTAAAGCTAAGAATTAGTATGTGGAAATGGAGCAGAGTGAAACTACACAACCTTGCTTCTTGGTTTAAGTTTTAACATTAACTTTTATTTTGCCTCCCCTCAGGTGAGCACTGTGAAGAACACGTCAACTTCTTCAAACAAGTTTTTGGAGAACAAGCTCTCATGAAGCCCACAACATTCTGAAAGACTCTTCCACTGAAATGTATAAACTTAATTTATTGCATTTAAGTAGATTTTTGAACTACAAAATTGCTATTTTATAATAAAGTATATACAAGACATTTTGGCAAATAGTACTAAAAATATTACAACTTGTGATGGCTTCCCCCTAAAAATAGAGACAAAAATTGCATTGACCTGCATTTAAAATTAGTGTCAGTGGTTTAGCAGTCCATTCTCATACACGTCACCTCAGTTTCATTGACCAAAAAAAAAGCTATTCAACTCGTGATACAGCTGGTTTAGGTTTCTAGAAGAAAAAGATGCAACCTCTTGAAAACCGAAGTGTTTTAGTAATCTTGTTAACACACCTACTTTTAGTAATACTGTCACATGAGCCACACGGAGCATTTCCTGAGTTTAAAGCTATGTCCAAAGCTGCAGCTGATATCTTCTAGTTGAATCTGTGCAGGAGTCAAGTCAGTGGTGGTTACGGTGTGATAGTCATAGAACGTTGCTGCACTTCAGTTCTTAGGATGACTTGGGCCTAAGCCACAGTTCATGGAGTCCACTGAACACTGTTAAAAACTAGAAGTAGAGAAGTCTCTCCCGTTCCGTACCTCTGGTCCTCTCTTGTGCAGCACGAGTTTTAGCTTTATTTACTGAGGGGCCTGCGGGAGAGAAAACACAGTTATTCCAAAATCTCAACATTACAGCACACCTGCCAGTCGTCAGGAAGCATGATCTTAGTTGTGTAGGTCCAGCTTAACGTTGGTGAGACCTCAGAAACACGCTCCTGCTGAGCAGTAATAGCTGTCAGCAGCAGCGAGGGCAGTAGGTGAATCCCCATCAGCCTTATCGTCATTAAGTATAAAGCAGACTTCAGCTGAGCCCAAGAGCTACACCGTAGGCATGGATCTCCAGATCTGAGGACAGTGTTTGCACCATCCCTACTGCAAAGCAGGATGCAGGAACACTGTTCCACAGCAGGTTTGATGCTTCCACTCAGCGTCCTACCCCCAGCTTTAGAGGCGCTAATTGTGCTGCTGCCTCTTGGGCCACGGGGGCCTGGGCAGCCGCCTCCATGATGAACAGCACAGTGCACCAAGGGGCAGGCCATGGTTGCTTCAGGTGAGCGTGCCCGTAACAAGGAGCTTGCACTGCCACCAGGGTGTCAACCCTTGCGTTCCAGCAGACCAGCTACTTGAACGACAGGCACGTTCAAGCCCACAGGTAGCTGTGTTTGAACTGTGTCCGAGAGCAGACTGTCACACCTTACCTACGTAACTCAGCAGAACCGGAAGAAATATTAGTCCGTGTGTTGCTCCCAGCAGAACCATGGCTAGATACATCCTGAAGTAGAATATCTTGAAGATTTGAGATTTGGAAAAAGCCAGTACTACAATTCCTCCAAATTTGGTCAGTGTGATACCACTGAAAACCTGTCAACAAAAATGTGCTTTTAAGTGATAAGTAGGGCTTTATGCCCTACTAAATCCATTTGCTTTAAGCATTTAACATTTGCTGAAGAAGTTCTGTAATTTGAGGCTCCTCCATGCAGTATACCTCCTTACCTTAGAATCCAAAACCTGCTCAGGAGAAGAGTTCAACTTCAACTTGTCCACTAGGCCCTGACACCACAGGCCAAGCTCACTACAATTAACAATCCACTCTGATCAGCACAGCCACCTAGTTTTATTTTCACTTTAGGCACATACAGATGAAAGCTGTCACCAAAGTAACTCGTATTCCAGTGAGGTTCATTACCTGGGTCCAGTACATTTATCACCAGAAGAGTCCTGTATCTTGGGTTAGTGACATGACAGTATGTGCCTAAATGCTGAGCCCTGCTTGAATTCCCAAAGCTTCAACTGCAGCCCATATTCAGAACAACCTTTCTCAGGCACCTCTGAGTATTTGGAAGAGGGAAGCATTAAAATGTAATGGGACAATTCAGGGTTAATCCAAACTACTAGTTTAGGTAAGGCTTTTAGCTCCATTCTCTGCTAGTAGGTAGTAGTACCATCAGAGTAAGACTTGAGTTGTGATCACCCCTATGGCTAGGAGAAGCCTAGGCTGACCTCTAAGTTAGATTCAAGTATTCCAAAAAGAAAAGGCAAGGCCATCCTTATGGCTTAAGGATATTGGCACAACTTACAAAGTTTAACTTGGCTACTCATTCCCCTCCCCGTAGAGTAGATACTTACTGAACTGCCCATGTGAGACAGAGCTTCTTCTGCACGCTCTACTCTACTGCCCTTAGTACTAACAGTGAACGCTCTTGTCACATGACTGCAGAATTCCACAGCAATACCACAACTCTAGAGAGAGAAAGAGACAGACATGAAAACATCCTTTAAAATGACCACTTTGATGGTGAGGTCTCTACTCGGAGCTCTAGACAGGCTAGAGAGGTTCTAGCAGCTGTGTTTGGTTCTCAGGGCTGAAAGTGTCAACAGAAGTTACAAGCTCAGCACTACTTGGTTACTAGAGGCTGCAACGGGTACTATACAGCATTTTACCACCAGTCATTACTACTGGACAATTCACCTGATTAAACAGGAATTAGAAGATAAGATTGTTCTGGATGACAAAAGCTTCCTGATGTTGAAGAAAGCTGGGTTCAGTACAGTGTGTGTAGTGAACACGGAGCATGTTCACAGACATTTGCTGCAATAACACTGCTTTAGAGTAGCACTGAGTGCACCTGCTTATCTGATACCACGAAGATTCAGCTGAGTTTAGCACTTCTGTTTCATCTTAAAAACAAGATGTTTTAGTGGTCATTTACAGCACTGATTGAACAGCCAGCAAGTCTTGGACTTATCTAGTAGGTAGACTGGCTTGAACATGTGCCTAGTTGTAACTGGGGCAACAGCTTCTGCTCTCACAACTTCCTCAGATCTGCAATGAAGCTCTAGAGAGCAAGGTCAGGCAGAGCTCCAGCGCTCAGCTCTCACCTACTAAGTTCTGGAGCATTTCACCAAGGCACTCTCTGCCCCAAGTGGTTTCACCCATGTACAGAGGAACCACACTGATGCCAACACACCACAGACTGACTCTGTGGAACACGAATACAGCAGAAGCCTTAGCACTAACCTGTGTTTTTCTTTACCTTAGGAGTGAACAACCTCTGTTGATGCACAGCAGCCCCTAGCCTATAAGCAATCACACAACTGTTGCTGCAGAACAGAAGAAACCACCACCAGAGGCAGTGTAGCTTACAGTTCAACTGCTGTTATCTTACCAGTTCTAGGATTAGTTGTCAGAATAAAGCCATTTTCTAGACACCATCTAGACCTATTAAGCCAGTTCCACTACTGTTCAAATGCCTAGCAAAATTTGGTAGAAAATACTATCTGGCATCATGTATATACACATAAGACACACAGAACTGTTCAAGACTTGGGAAGAGAAGCAGAGGGCTGACTTGTTAACTTACCATGACAAGATTTACTAATGAAACCGCATTCAAGCTGATGCCCCAGAGCCACATCACTCCGAACATGTTGATGATTATCATAGCAATAGTTACTGAAACTACAACAGCAGCCCATACTTCAAAACCAAGCAGCACAGTGGTCACCAAAAATATTGATCCCAAGGAGATGCAGAGGTTAAAGACGGCATCATGCACAATTGTCAAGTATTGTTCATAGAAGACGTAAAACACACTGTGGAAAGAACAGAAATTGTAGTTATCCACCTTCCTCAGTATATGCTAACAGTAGATTAGGCTCTGCCCTAAGGGTAAAGTAGTTCCTTCCTTAGAGAGGTCACCAACAGCAACTGGCTTCCTAACATCAGTGGAAGGACTCCTATGGAACTGGCTGCTATTTGACAACTCTTCACTAATGCTTCATATCAAGGTTGTTTCTGGAAGTCAGGGCAATTCCCACAGTTCACAGAAGCAGCTGCAGTAGTTGCCAGAAGGCAGTTCCTCAAATTGATTGTGGTATCTGCAGGAACCACCACAGAGGGTCTGAACTGATTCGTTATGCAGTGAGACACCATAAGGATGGATAGGAGTCTTTGAAGCAGAGAGATTAGTATTTCAGCTGTACAGATACCATTTCCAACTCAGTTTCATTGTGGTACTCTTATACAGAGTCTTTAATCATGCAAGGATTAGACAAGTAGTACTTGACATCGTTGCTGCCTTTGCTTTAAGTTTAAATAATTTAAGTTTGAATACATTCACATTACAGCTTCCAACGACCCAGGTCATCATCTCTGATTAAGTTAGAACTATTAAGCCCTACTACATGAGTTCAGAAGTGCCCAAGCTAAGGCCAGAGCTACCTTTGTAGTGAAGGACAAGTTTCTTGATCAACCACAGTAAAGGAGTTGGTGCTGTGGATGCACATTGGATTTTTGTGCTTTTACTAGACATTCCCAAGTCTCTATATAACCTCCTGTTAGACAAAACTCAAGTCTCTCAAGTTTTTTTTGAGTTGACTATTGTCACTAAGGCAAGAAAGATCTAAGCATACCTATAAGGAAACACCCGGTAGTTCTTCTCTTTGATGCCCATGGTTGCAGTAATGTTATCTGCTATAATCCGGGCTTTCTTCATAGCATCAATAAAATCAGATGATGTTTTCAGTACAGTATGGTAAGTCATAAAATAAGTAGCTCCAACATCAGATTCGTTGTTTATAAAGTCGACAGCAGAGCTATATGCAGCATGTCCTCTAGATAAACACAGTAACATTATAGGTATCAATGTCAGCGAGCACCATTCAACTCTATTAGCTTTTATAATTTATAATCTTGTTTCTAGCACTTTCCAAAACCAACAAAAGCTTCAGAACACCATACATTTCAAGACAGCATCTAGGAGATACTAGAACAGACTGACTATAGAAGTCATTCCTCTTTGTGCAGGGGAAAGCTGCTTTTCCACTTAGTTGACAGTTCATTTGTTTTGCTGGTTTTGTTTCAGAAAATACAATAGAACAGGTGAGATGTCAATGTTTGTTTGCCTTTTAGAAGGCCGTTAGATATCCAGCCTCGCAGGCATAAGTCACACTTCCACAGCAAGTATCTTTGACACGCTGTTCTAAAAGCAAGATATATAGAACAGTCTCCTTACCCTTTGCCACATTTAGGATTAGGGTTGTCCGACAGGAACATCGGCAAAAATGTCATGAAGTCTTTGCCCTGTGGCCTCTGCTTGCCTTCTTGAGTCAGTGGTCGACAACGAGTGCAGGATGGATCAGTGACTGAAGAAATGCAGGTAGAAGGTCAGCTACAGGTTCAACTATTCTTTGTTGTAACACTAATAACTTCTGACTTGCAATACGACAGGATACAATTCCATAAACTACATATGTTGGATCCAATGAGAATTACAGCAAACGGAAGGATCTGAACAAAAATAGAGCACTAGGTTTGTGTGCTCTATTGACACTAGCAGAAGAATCAAAATTTTATGAGAAGTTATTTTTTGCATAGTCATTACAGGGACATCTACGTAGCCTGTCTGCAATCTGAAGCATTCCAGTAGAATCTTGGAAGTCCACTCAGGCAGCAGTTCAAACAAATCAGAGGGCAACTCAAGAGGTGCCTGCTCACAGCAAGAAAGCTGTTCACCTGACTCATACCATGACAAACTGTTTTGGCTGTGAAACTGATAAACCAAGCTGGATAAAACAAGATGGATGCTAATACCTGAAGCATTGCAAAACTGTCCGGTGGCATTGTAGACTCTGCAACAGGATGACTGTGGCTTCACCCAGTCAAAGTAGTCGTCAATCCAGGATGATGGGGCATAACCTATCCTCGTGCTAATAAAATAACGTAACATATCCACCATCAGTAATTTTACATTTCATTGCAGAACACATCCCTTGATCTCCTCAGTGCTCACTTACCTAATGCCAACTCATTCTGGTCCAAGCTACTTAGCTCTCCATATAGACCCCTGCCCCAGTACCCCACCCAGAAGCCAGTCGTGCTTCTAACACCGTGGCAAACAGCAGGAGCTTCTTCCCTGCATTCAAGCTCCACCGCCAAGTTCAGTTGTCCACTCCCCTGTCCGCTCCATGCCCCATCGTATTCCAGATATTGTCACCTCAGTTTTCAAGCAAGGCTCCTCCTTCAGTTAAGGCTGAAGTAAAACTATTGAACTACAGTGGAAAGAATCAGGAAGAGACTTTCTTCCATTGTCAGCTGAACTCAGATGCAATTCCTGCTTAGACAAGCTGGTTTATCCACTGAGTTTAGCAGCTGAACATGCAAAATACTACTTTTCTAGGAGAGCTTAACCATACTGAGAGGTATTCATGAGTTTTTCATTCTACCTTTCCCAGATGCCTTGAAGGATGAAGGCCCTTTTCTAAACCCAAGTAAACCAATGTATCCCACCTGCCCAGACAGGTTTTACCCTCATTCTAGGAGATTGCCACAGCTTCATCCCTTCCCCCTCCACCTCAAACCACAGTATAAAGCCAGTGTGACAGTGTCAGTTGTACAATCAGCAGCTGAGCCTGAACTAAATTAAAAGGACACACCAGTCAGCTATCTCTTTTCCATGTGATTATGCAGAGGAAAGCATAAAAGACTTACTAGCTACCAATTTCTGCAGCATTGAAGACTTGCTGGACAAGTGAATCATTATTACATCCCATTCCACCACACACCATGTTCTGCCCTTCCAAAGAGGTGTAGTTGTGCCCTTCCTCTAGGACAAAGTAGACAGGAGGACCAGCATGCAGGTACTTGCTGAGCTGGCTGAAGTAATCCATTACATAGGAGTCCTTAAAGGGAAAGTTTTGAGTTACTATGACATAATGTTGAGGTAGCACAACAAGGTATCAAGGTTTCAGGTCAGCCACAAACTGCTGAAGAGCAACACGAGCTTCAGGCTTACATCTGGCATTGAGAGAGACTGATCCAGTCCAATCTCTACATTGTGCATAACTGCTGTACTGAATGACAGAACACCCACAAACACTGCTATCTGCAAAAAAAAAAAATATAAAAAATTCATGGAAGTGAGAACTAGGGAGGAACAAGAAGCAATACAAGTAATTAACTAAAGTTAATAGGAACCACGCAAAGAGGCTCTAGCTTAAGTATGCCACCCAAGCTTGAAACCTAGCTACTCAAAGCTCCCTCTAGAGCTGTAAGGGAAAAAATTATACATAGAAGGCAGCAATGAAAGCTATGCCAAACACCTCCTGTAAACAAGCACAGCAGCCTCAAACCGAGTCGCAGATTCAGCAATATCACTCTAGATTAATACGCTGTAGGAGCCAACGTGATGATTTCTGACTGTCAGTAACACAACTCTTAAATCTGGGCTTTTGACAGTCCAAGGTGAAGCCTCTATTTGCTAGAAATACTCTTGGTTAACAAAAGCTTATTCCAATACCAATGCTGAAAGCAAGAACACCAAAAGCTTAGTTTGTTTTATTATGTTGAAGATTTTTCTTCAGGCTCACTACACTTTTGTTCAAGTTTAGCTGACCGCTTACTTTAAACAGAATATACATACTACTATTGGTCTCATCCAGTCCTTAAGCAGATATGGAGAATACAGATTTTTGAAGAACAGAAATAAGATGCTCTCCGAACGCTGGGCTCCACTCGTTTCTTCATTGCTTTTGATGCAACACAGAATATCCAGTCTATTCCTCTGAAAATGGATTAAATGCCAGATTTAGTACAGTTTCGTGGAAGATGCCATCCCTATTACACTGCAGTTACACGTGCATTTATACTCACCTCTTGACGCTTAATATCCAAGCCCAGGAGACTTACAAAGCAAGTGACTTGAAGAATAAAGTCTATGAGCACAGCCATTCCAGCAAAAAGGGAGAATGTGCGAACCGCTGGCATCGTAGACAGTGTCCCTGAAGGAAGTGACCCAGTTTGTTAAGCAAATTCCTTTCTCTTAGAAATGCATGAGCCCTTTCTAGACAGATACCCAATTAAAATGCTAGCCTTATAGCAGGACAAAGAGCCTTTCTCTTCAGAGTAGAGTAAACAGCTGATTTAAGCCTGGCCATGACTGTCTTTGACCTGTTTGACAGCATTAAGGCTGTGCAAGGCGACAGGCTTTATGATATTTCTCAATTCCAAAGTTAATAGTCTCATGCAGGCTGCGTAAGAGGATAGTTAAGGAGTACTATCAAGCAAGATCTTGCTTCAATATTAAGCTCCTCAATGCAAGTTGAACCAATGGCAATTTACACTCAGAGTAAATAAGTTTGTTCCAAAAAAAGCGCCAACTTATACTTGAAGGGTAACAACAAGTGTTAGCTATGCCTCTAACATTTACTGTAAGAGGGAACCTCAAAGATAACCTGTCACAGGGGCATTTTTCCAAGCAGTGTCAAGATGACCAAATGTAATATAGGCATTAGTACACCCTGACATATGATACATCACTAAGGTGATATTTAGTCTTGTCAGTCACTACAAATTGGGAAAAAAGCTCCAGCCTTTAAACCTGAAGAGCTTGAAGGATTCAGAATTGCATCTTTTTAACTCTGCCAGTCTCCTGAAGTATCGTAATGCCTATCCTCATCGGAAGTCAAGTTAAACTTGATCATAGCAGGTTTAGCAACTTGCTCTACAAATTCTTCCTTTGTTTTTGATTTTATTTTTGCATTTCTTCCTGCAACATGCAGGTTCTCAAATCTTAGCTTCTAATATTAAAGAAAGTCTTACCAAGAAAGAATGCCACAGTCTCCGAAAAAGATGAGAGAAACATACTGGGTGCCACATCTCCCAAGACTCTGCCAATCTGTTTATCCAGAGTTTCACCCTGGAGGCGCTCATCTCTCTGTTTTAAGGTAATAATTTACTATAATTAGGAATCATGCACTATAGAAAGTGCTTTCATATGGCTTAAAACAACCACCAATTTTTAATCATCTAAACCTACTTTTTTATTGTTTTCACTGCCTTAACACAAATTGGATTAAAAAGGCAGACGTTCCCTAATACAAAAGCAGAATAAGCATTCCCTGTTGCCTTGCTTCTAAGTTAACTTAGGATACAGTAATAAGTTCAGTGCTTCAGCCAAAACCACACACTTGTCAGAGGCAGTGCCAGTTTCAGTGAGCTATTGAGCCTGTCAAATTAAAAAGCCAATTACCCACTAAAACTTAATGTTAGAAGTCCCTGGGCTGCAGCATGCAGTTTATTTCATGATTACTGCTCACAAGACACTAAAATTACAAGTGATCAAAATATTCAAGTTTTACAACTACCAGAGAAGGATGTTTGAAATATTATTCATTAGTATGTGGACTAGAAACTATGTTAAATGAGCCTGACATCAGACATCAGTAAGATAAAGCAGATTTTTTAATTTTTTTTGTGGGGTATCTATAATCTTGTCTCTCTTCAAGACCACTAGACATCCTGTGAGAGTCCACAGCTACTCAGACTGGGCCGAGTACTGGAATGCAGAAGACTTTCTGCTCCAAGCCTTTAGAAGGTAACAGGCACATTTAGGAGAGTCTGGTTGAAAGAACACATACCTGAAGTGTCTGGACTATAATGAAAATGTTGTCCACCCCAATAGCCAGTACCAAGAAGGGAATTACTTCTATGACAATCAGTGTCAGTGGGACTCCAAAGTAGCTGAAAATACCTATAGAACATGCCACTGAGCTCAGTACAATCAGGATTCCTGCAATGCCCAGGGAAATCTTTGAATCCACCTAAAAAAAGTTATAGTGACCATCAAACAAAGCAGCATCACCACACAAGACAGATTATAGCAAAGGTAAAAAACATATTTAGTGTAGCTAGTAGAAAGCTTACTTTTCTAGCTCTTCTCTTCATCCAGATATTAAAAACCACAACTTGAGCTACAAGCCTTAAAGCTTAAAGTTAACTGCATACCTCTACTGAAAATAGACTTAGTTGAGGCTGAAACACACAAATTGTCAAGTTTGACAAGACTGACACGCTCCCCCTAGCTCCTGCTCATGGAGGACTCGGTGCTTTAAGACAAGACTAAATGTAAGCAGTCTGCAAAAAATATTACAGTTGTCTAAAGCAAAGCAAAAATAGTCAGCAAGCTGCAGCAATGAGATCTATACACATACCAGCAGTCTTCTAAAGCTCTGGATATGTCCCAAAGCTATAGAGATGTATACAAACATTACAATATAGCTTATCAACACAGTGCCAACATCACTGTCACTTTCACGATTGATTTCATCTTCAATACTCCGTTCCGCAGAAAATGATATTGTTAAGTTTGGATTATTGTAGTTCTTCAAAAAGTTAATAAACCTAAGAGGGAAAAAAAGAAAAAAAGTCAGCAACACTTTAAAGGATGAAATATCTTGTATTAGAAATACTTGGAAGTCAGCTGAAGGCAAATTTCAGTCACCTCTGTGGTACAAGAGTACAATGTGGTTTAACGGTACCTTGAGGGACAGCCCTCATTTTTAAAAGCAGGATGCTGGCTACACGACCCAAGAACTCTACTCCAAACACTAGAAATACACTGTGCTGAAATACCTTCCACATTCTTTCCAGAGTCTGAGGACAAGAAGATATCTCACATAAGGATAAACTGTTTCAAAGTATAAGTGCAGTTTTCCCTCAAAGCTAGGCCTAAAAAAACCACACATGAAATCTGACTGCAACTTGCTTGGAACACTTCAGTACTTTATTAGCCCTTATTTCGGTTCCCCCAGTTGAAGGGAGGTGCTTGTGACACAAGTAGACACTAGTTGTACTTAGCCTCAGACTTTCTAGTTGTTTTAATCTGAACTGTCAGCCAGAGCAGTTGGGCCTGTGTAAGCCAACATCAGCTCTTCAAACTGATGAAGGGGATGAGAGCTTTAGATCCTCACCTTGAAGACTTCTGTAAAAATTAGTTTAAGAACGCCATGATAATGCTAGACCTTTCCACTGGTGGTAACAGTTTAGTGGATTGGAGAGTCCACCTGTGTAATTCTAGCCAAAATTAAATATATCAGAACCATGAAAATGATCGGGGGTTGGAGCACCTTTGCTACGAGGACAGGCTGAAGGAGCTGGAGTCATTCAGCCTGGAGAAGGGAGACCTAATAACAGCCTTGTAGTACCCAAAAGGGGCCTACAGGAAGGCTGGGGAGAGTCTGTTTACAAAGGCCTGTGGTGACAGGATGAGGGGCAATGGCTTCAAGACGGAGAAGAACAGATTTAGATTGGATATTAGGAATAAGTTCTTTACTATGAGGGTGGTTGAACACTGGAACAGGTTGCCCAGGGAGGTGGTTGAGGCCTCTTCCCTTCAAAGTGAGGCTTGACAAGGCCCTGGGCAACCTGGTCTGGTTGGGTGTGTCCCTGCTGACTGCAGGGAGGTCAGACTAGATGACCCTAGAGGTCCCTTCCACCCTGGACCATTCTATGATTCTATATGAAATCCTTTCTAAAGTTACTTATCAGCAAGTACTACTGGACTAGACTAGTTAGTTTCTAGTCTTGTTAGTAGTACTATCTTCTCAAAGCAAGCAAAGCATGCCAGATAAAGTGAAAGTCTTATGACCAATATAGTCTGTCATTAACAGGTTTTGCTGCTTCTCAAAGCATGCCTGTAGTTATACTGACTGGCAGCGCACTACAGGTGTTTTTCATGTATCTACATTTAAAGGTTGCTCTAAGTAATGTATGCACTTCAGAATAAAGGAACGTTACTTACTCTTTTTCCCATGCCAAGGCTTTCATTAGCTTTCTTGAGTCATTGTAGTAGTTGTTGACAGGAAGAGTAATAACAAGAGCTGTAGCATTATTATAGTTATCATCTGTAGAGTAGGAAAAAAAAAAGTTGTTAGGCATTACAAAAGGAAACTTACTTTCCAGTACAGGCAGGTACAATTAAGTTTAAAATTAGTGTTGTCCAAACCAAACCCATCCTCACAACTCCATAAAATACATTCTGTTTAACAACATTGAGTTCTCAAAAAAAACCCTGCTGAAATAAGAATGGAAGTTGATAAGTACGCCATGACCATGGCACCCCAACATTAAATCGGTACATGGTTAGATGACGGGCTATTACTGTATAAGTGCTTACGACTTTCCATCTAGAAAGATAACCAGATATGGTTTCTTAAACCTAGTGCCTCTTGCCTACTTAGGTTTTACTCAAAGCAAGCACACAAATCTACAGGTTAATCAAATGCTTGCCTTCAAATGCTGTTTTAGTATATATCTGTGCTATATCTATCAAATTATATTTGATTGGATAAATTACTTCAACGAAATTCTGGCTTCAGAATTATTATGACAGGAATTCTCTGTCAACTTCTTAATCTATCCTTAACCGCTTTGTCAGGTAAGTAACAAAAATTTATTCTACCTCAAAAGCAAAATACATGCTCATCCCAGCATGTCAATTTGAGATACTTCATGTCTTTACCTAGTCTCCAGAACCTAAAGATCCCTTAGCAGGCCCAAAGTAGGCTGAACACTTGCACACCTGTCAACAAGACAAGTATGTCTCAGTACTAGACTACTCTGGAAGTGTCAAATGCAAGCAGCCTACCTCCAATCTTAGCACTGATCTACTGAAAAATAATTTTAAAATCCCTTACTTACTGAAAGTTTAACAGAACTCCAGTTTCTCTGAAGTGCATTTAAACATGTTGAATGAGAATGCGCCTTTGGTGACAAAGGCAGCACGCAAGTACGTATTTTCAAGATAAACTGCAACACTGTTTTGCCACCTACCATCATATCCTCCCAACACCAGCCATGGAAATACAGGTCCACCAAATGTTCCCAAGCAGGGATCGTGAAGCAAGCTTGTGTCATTCAGTGATGCCGGAGCCCTAAAGAGATCACCAGCAATAATCATTAGCTTCTGCTTGACAACTAGGGGAAAACATCACAGGATACAAGAAGTAAAAAGCTGTTGTGATACAACTGACATCAAGAGTTAAGCGAGATAAGACTGATAGCCAGACATTGCTCTTGTGCTATGTTTACTTTCAATTTAAATACAGATTTCATAGAACTGCCTAGGTTGGAAGGGACCTTCAAGATCATCTAGTCCAACCATCAACCAAACTCTGGTAAAAATCCCAACAACCCATCACTAAACCACTCACTAAATACCTCCAGGAATGGTGCCTTAATTACTTCCCTGGGCAGCCCATTCCAATGCTTAATTAACTCTTTCAGCATAAAAAAAATTTCATGATATCCAATCTGAACCTCCACTACTGCGACTTGAGGCTATTTCCTGTTGTCCTGTTGCCTGTGACTTGGCAGAAGAGACAAACTCACACCTTGCTACAACGTCCTTTCAGGTAGTTGCAGAGAGTGATAAGGTCTCCCCTCACCCTCCTCTTCTCCAGGCTTAACTGCCTTATCTCCCTCAGCCTCTCCTCATAAGGCTTATTCTCCAGACCCCTCACCAGCTTTGTTGCCCTTCTCTGGACCCACTCCAGCACTTCATTGTCTTTTTTGTGGTAAGGGGCCAAAAACCATACACGGTACTTGAGATGAGGGCTCACCAGTGCCAAGTAGAGGGGGACGATCTTCCCCCAAGTTCTACTTGCTATGCTGTTCCTGATACAGGCCAGGATACTGTTGACCTTCTTGGCCACCTTGTCAGCTTTCAACCAACACCCCCAGGTTCTTTTCTGCCAGGCAGCTCTCCAGCTGCTCTTCCCCAGGCCTGTAGCACTGTATGGGGTTGTTGTGACCCAAGTGCAGGACCCAGCACTTGGCCTTATTGAACCTCATCCCACTGGCCTCAGTCCATCAATCCAGCCTGTCCAGATCCCGCTGCAAAGCCTTTCTACCCTCCAGCAGATCAACACTCCCACCTAGTTTAGTGTCATCTGCAAACTTACTGATGGTGTACTCTATCCCCTGATCCAGATCCTCAATAAAGATGTTAAAGAGAATCAGCCCCAATACCAAGCCCTGGGGACACCACTTGTGACCAGTTGCCAACTGGATTTAACTCCATTCAC